>APFE030233721.1:0-26904 GCA_000404065.3 Pinus taeda
TTTGCGAGTAATGGGCAGCAGTATCAACCATATCATAATTGTTATGCACATCAACCTTACCAAATTTACCAACATCAAATGCATTGTGCTGGTATGCAAAGACCGACTGCTCAAATGATTCCATCTTATCCTGGGTATGCTCAACCAAGCCTAAATCAATAGTTGCACTTCGTGGCAACTCTAGAGTTACCAGATCTAAGTCGACTAACGAATGATCCAATTGCCTACGCCCCTTGGTGGCTGACGATCCCGCTTAAACTTCCATCAGGTATTCCTAAATTTAATGGAAATATGGGCGAAGACCCATCGAATCATGTGATGACCTTTCATCCATGGTGTTCGTCAAACACTCTCAATGATGATTCGATTCGGCTTTGCCTCTTTCAGCACACGTTAATTGGTCCATCAGCAAAGTGGTATATCGAACTACCTAGAGCTTCATTTGATAACTTCAGTACTGTAGCCACAACCTTTTTAACCCATTTTCAATTACCTATCAGGTATGAAACATGAACTGATTTGCTCACCAATTTCAAACAAACGATAGCCACTCACATATCTGATCATATTCATGAGTGGCGGCGTTGTCGTAGAATGGTGAAAACATATGTTCCTGATTAGGTATTGGCTGAATGGTTTATTGAGTCATTGTTACCCGCTATTACAGAAGATGTGGAAAAGGGTGGAGTTGTCACTCAAGAGCAAGTTATTGCTCATGCACAATATCTAGACTTGATCTATACTCAGTCTGGCTTTCTCTAAGATAAAATCCCTGACGCTCCTAGACCAGAATTCTCCGTCCCTCCACCTCCTAAATCAAACAAAGACTCTTATGTCGACGATGGTGTGATAGGCACGACAAGCACTAAAACCGCAAAGGCCAAATCCAAAAAGGCCCGCACGGTTTTGAGTCAAGATGCAAATGAGGATCTTCTAGCCTCAGAAGTAAATGTTGTATCAACAGACAAAGGCAAAGAAACTAAGCAACCAGGAGGCAAGAAGAAGAAACAAGAGAAGAAGAAAAACCAGGGAGACTCATCTCCTAGGAAACGTTCTGCAAACCCTTGTGGGAATGCAAAACCAAAAAGTCCATGCAGTATATGTGACGAGGATCATTGGACCTGAGAATGTACATATAAATAAGAACTTAGAAAATTCTTCAAAAGTTCAAAAACCTCGGTTGTATTGACAGATTTGTTTCCAAACCCAGGAAAAAATATGGTTGCTAGCAAAAATTATTCCCGGTCCCAAGTTCTAATGTTGTAAATCTTGAAGCAACTGAATGACACTCTTATAACGACAAGGAGTAAAGATTATGGGAATCCATAGATGTTGAACAACAAGGACAATGACCAACCTAGTAGTTCAACAATGACTTCAACAGAAGTCGTGCCACCCATCATTCCTGAATTAACAATAAAACCGCCAAAGGGAGTAGTACACAGATCGACGTTTAATCCTCATGCCCGAGCAGCACAACACTATACTATAGTGGAGGATTTAGCCGAATCGCCATCCGCGATGTCGACTCTTGAAGTACTAGAAAATTGCCCCTCCCAAAAGCAGGCTTTATTGTCAGCAATAGGTGGGATTGACCCAACGGATTCCAATCTTGTATCTTTTAATCATAAAGGATATGACCCATAGTTGCTAGCTCAACTAGCTTCCCTCATTCAAGTGAAAGCCCTCAACAAAACTGTTCATAGAACAATTATTGACGAGGGAGCATCCACATGTATCATGTTGATGAGTTGCTGGAAAAATTTGGGGTCTCCATCTTTGTCGCTATCGTCAACAACATTAAAAGAATTTTATGGACAAACGTACACCCCGTATGGGATACTAAGTAACTTGCAAGTCGAATTGGGGAGCAAAACAGTAGAAATCGATGTTGAAATCATCGAAAGAAATCTTGATTACAACATCCTACTCGGAAGACCCTGGATATATGCCATTGCAGCTGTTGTGTCGACCTACTTTAGGAAAATTGCATTTCCTTCCCAAGGAGGAATTACAATCATCGACCAACAAACCTTTTTCCACATCAGTTCACAAGTTACGGGAAGCATTCCAATGATCCATGGAAGCCCTAACATGATTCATAATATTGGAGTAGGCCTACTAAAAGACCCTACGTTAATGGGAACCTTTACCCTACCGCCTCCTACCAATTTGGCGGAAGTGGATAATGTAGGAACTTGCAATATGATATCTTCCATTCAAAAGATGTCAGAAAACGATGTTAAGATGGATCATTCGCAGGTTTGGCCTCTAACCCCGCTAGAAATATTATAGCAATCAATTGTCTCAGCATGGGAGGCAAACCAGCATCAACACTCGTCAAGCATTTGGATAGATAGATCTAAATAATATGGCACCCCTTCATATCCCTGGTTGCAAGTACACCTTACAAACGAAGGAATCATTCAACCGATGATGATCGATGGGGCACCATGGGAAGATAACCACCATCATTCCCATCTTCTGACTTGTAAAGAAGATAATTCCGGCAACCTACAACATCCTTCAGTATTTGAATTTCTGATGAATACTGTAAACACGGTGGATTCTGAGAGAAACCTATCCAATATCGAAGAGACTATTGCCATAAACATCTCGACCAAAATAGATGTTGTAGAGAACATTCATGTTGGCAAATCTTGTTCTTCTTCCAAACTAGAAATATATAGTACTCTCTTTCACGAGTTTAGAGATGTCTTTGCTTGGTCATATGATTAAATGCCAGGTATCGACTCAAGCATAGTTGAACACGAGATTAAGATGTATCCGGATGTCAAACCAGTACAACACTGGCTAAGGCAGGTGCACCCGAGGGAAGACATTGCCATCAAGGCGGAAGTAGGAAAACTCCTCCATGCTGGTTTCATTTACCCCGTTCCTCTAACCAATTGGGTATCCAATATTGTTCCTGTGATGAAAAAACAAGGAACGATTAGAGTGTGCGTTGATTACAGGTATGTAAATCAAGCTTGTCCAAAAGACAACTACCCTACACCCTTTACTGACCAGATTATTGATGAATGCACCGGATGCATAATCTTTTCATTCATGGATGGATTTTTCGGGTAATGAAATAGATATCCGCCCATAGGACCAATCAAAGACTGCATTCATTTGTCCGTCGGTCACATTCACATATCGCAAGCTACCCTTTGGTTTGAAGAACGCAGGGGCAAATTTTCAGAGAGCAATGAACTATGCTTTCCATGACATCAAAAACATCGTTCAACCTTATCTCGATGATCTCCCAGCTCATTCACGAAAGCAGACCGATCATCCACGTCATTTGAGAGCAATATTTCTACATTGCCGACACTACAAGATAAGACTCAACCCGCACAAATGTGTGTTTTGGGTCAGTTATGGTCGTTTACTTGGCTTCATTGTCTTAAAGGATGGGATTCGTCTTGACCCCTGGAAGGTTCAGGCAATCATCGATTTGCCTCCACCTTCAAGCCTGCTTCAGATTCAGAAACTCCAAGGGAAAGCAAATTTCCTCAGGATGCCCATTCCAAATTATGCCGAACTAGATAAAGGTTATACCCGTCTGTTGAAAAAGGATGTAACCTTCGTTTGGGACTAGGTCGCACAAGCTTCCTTTGACGCTTTAAAGAAATCTCTAATACAAGCGTCATTAATGTATGCTCATGATAATCAAGAAAACTTTAACCTGTATCTGGCTGCAGTAGATACAACCATAGCAATGGTTTTAGTTCAAGAAGACAATGGAATTGAACATCCTATATATTATTTAAGCCGAAACTTAAATGATACGGAAATGAAATACTCCTACGCTGAAAAGCTAGCCCTCGCAGCTGTTCAAGCAATGCAGAGATTTCGACACTACGTCCTCTTTAGGAAAACTACCATTTTGTCAGATTGCAACGCCATGACTTATATATTGTCACAACAATTGCTGGGGGGCAAGTATTCGAAATGGATAGCGATTCTCCAAGAATTTGATTTGGAATTTAAAATATCCAAATCAAAGAAAGCGCTAGTATTCGTGGAGTTACTATGTGATCTCCCATCGTCGTCCAACGATGCAACATCTGAAGAAGCAATCGTGGACAAAAATTTGTTTCTGATAGCTTCAAGCGATTTGTGGTACAGAGATATAATCATTTATCTCCAGACACAAACATATAGGTCTAATACCTCACGCTCCGAACAATGACGTATTCGATACCAAGAAAAATACTACGTGATCATCAGCGATACTCTTTACCATCGTGGTATCGATACAGTTCTGCAGAGGTGCCTCACCCTTGAGGAGGCCGAAAAAGTCCTAAATGACTGCCATTCAAGCACATGTGGGGGGCATCAATCTGGTTATGCTACGTCACAAAAAAATTTGCAAGCAGGATACTTCTGACCAACAATGTTCAATGATTGCATAACCGCAGTTAGAAGTTGTCATGCTTGCCAAATTTTCGATAGCAAAACCAGAAGACCACCCACACCGCTGCAACCAGTAGTAGTTGTTGGGCCATTCTCCGAATGGGGCATAGATTTCATGACATGTAACCCCACCTCGACCAGGGGGCATGGGTACATAATACTCACGGTGGACTATTTTACCAAATGGGCCGAGGCAATAACTACATTAACCAATAACGGCGAAACAACTGCCCTTTTCTTTTTGAATCACGTAGTCTCTAGATTCGACATTCCACAAGCCATAGTCATAGATCATGGATTGCATTTTTGCAATCACATGATGGTTGAGTTGTCTTCCAAATTAGGACAGTCCCACGATAGCTCTACTCCATACTATGTGCAAGCTAACGGACAAGTTGAAGCAATCAACAAAGTCCTAAAGCGCATGTTGCAAAGGATGATCGGAGTCCACAAACGGGATTGGTACTTAATCCTATACTCGGCCTTCTGGGCATACCAGACATTGGTAAGAAATGCAACCAGATTCACAGCTTTTCAATTGGTGTACGGTCTCGAAGCAATCTTACCGGTTCAATGTGAAATCTCGTCCCTCAAACTCGCAGTCAACCTTCTCCCCGGAACCTCAGAAGAAGAGGCTCGTTTCTTGGAATTAATCCATTTGGATGAAACCTTTTGTGATGCATATTTGGCTAACGAGGCTCATAAGAAATGAGTCAAAGCACAGTTCGACAAGAATGTCAAACCTCGCGTCTTCTCAGAGGGTGACCTGGCGTTACTTTATGACTAGGAATCCGATAAATTGGGAGTAGGAAAATTCAAATCGTTATGGATGGGTCCCTATATTTTTAAACGAGTATTAGCAAAAGGAGCCTACGAGTTGATGGACTATGATGGGATTCCACTGGCGCAACCTCGCAACCGGTTGTACCTCAAACGCTACTATGCTTGATCACGCATAGTATTCCTCGTGCTTTTGTTACATTTTTGTTTTCACCAAGAGCATTTAATTTGGTTAAGTAATACAATTTTTGCATTCGTTTCAGATGTCGAACCTATTGGAATCATTCGTTGGATATGCCAACGGAGCAAGTCGTAGCTCGCGGAATCTGTCTTCTGTGGCATGGAGCATTTTCAATCCCAGCGGTGAGTTAGTAAGTTTCAGAGGAGTATGTATTTTTCGGTCTACGAACAATATCGCTGAGTACAACACATTAATAGAACTCCTTTCTGATGCCATTGCACATGGTATATGTCGACTTGTCATCAGGCTAGACTCATGGTTCGTCATTCTACAACTCACTGGCATCTATGTTGTACGAAATCTAGCTATCTATCGCATGTTCCTAAGAGTCAAAATTTTGGAAAGACAGTTTGATTTCATCCAATATCAACATATTTCCAGAAGTTTAAACACATTAATAGACTCATTAGCAAATTATGTGTTAGATAGACATTTGCGACATCTATAAAAAGAAGCATGACATCAATATATGCAGCAGGATCATGTAACTGAACCAAAATAAAGCTTCGAAAATCAAAAATATATTCCATAACTATTTATAGTTTGTACATAATGCTCTGTAACCAAGAAAAAATTGGTCAAATGACCCAAAAATCAAAATGTTAGGGGGCACCCTAGCCTAATGGTCCTGGTGATAACAAGTCACCGCCTGCGCAATCATGCGTAAGAGCCTAGTCCATCGGCTCGGCACTCCAGTAGTATGTCGTTGAAACTGGTGGAACTGGGCCAACATTTGCATGAGCACATGAGTTTTGATTAGTCTCAAGAATATAAGAACATTATAAACAACAATGAACAGAGATATGGTCAGAAGAAAATTACCCATGACATCCCACTGCTCTCGAGCCGGCAGCACCGAATTTGGATCACCTCGGAAGTCCATACCAGCATATGGGAACCTGGCATAGACCATCTCCTGACGGTAAAACCACTCAAAGAAGGTCTCAGAAAAAGAAATCTGGGGCTGGCCAGCATGCGGAGACATGAGATCGACCCATCTCTGCATCCGTGGTTCTGTCGGTGGAGGTAGGCCAAGTGATATATACTGTGGCTGCATCAGTGGGATTCACTCCGAGGTGAAAGAAGTCAAAATAGAACCATAACCAAAGTTTTTTTGATCTACCGCTCTTCACCTTGGTCAAATATTCCTTCATCACAGAAAGTAGTGCATCACACCAATTGAACACCATTGGTTCAAGGCATTCCAAAGCATACTGCATATAAGATCTGTTGGCTATATGGAGAGCAGAACTACGAGCGAGTCTAGCAAAAGTAAACAGGATGGTCCGCAATGGCCGGTCAGTGACATCCCAGATGTTGATCTTGTCATCCGCACTCGGTTGAGATCCCTCTCTGCAATGCCGGTGAATGTACTCCCTTACAGACTCACCCGCACGGGCGGAACCTGATAAAGAGAGAGGGGCACCATGCCTCGATAAGCTGGTCAGAAAGTAGATGTCCACCACTGTCAAGGGGATCGATTTGCCCCTAATATGGAATACCTGGCTGATAGGATCCCAAGCATTGAGGAAATACTGCAACAAACTAATTTTTTGTCTCATGCTCGAGATACGAAAAATCTTCAGCATGCAACAGTTCCATAATGCAGCTACTGTGCCCAGATCATGTAAAGCAACATCATCCTCTTTTTCATGCTCATTTTCTCACCATGTGACAACCATTTTCCTCCGACGAATCTTTGAAAAACAAAAAAGGGAAGAATCAAGATCTTCATTTGGTGAAAACATGCAAAAATTTCATGAGGAAACCATGCAAAAATTTTCCTCCCTGTGCCCATCACACCCTAGCAAGTGTTCTAGGAGTGATGCATATTGACTAGTCAGTGGAGACATCAGTATGCATCGCAACTTTCGACCAAGGAATGGTGCGGTGATCTTAGGGCGAGTTCTTCAAACCCTAGGGGCTCAGCAAAACAGGGGAATGAGCTCAAAATACAAAATGAAAGGCACGTAATGAAAGAGAACAAGTTTAGCTCCTACCTGGTTCGAATGGCATCGAGAATCGTCCACAGAATCTCTCGAAATCCGCTGGTGAAAATCAAGGGGGAAAAGCACCTGCAGAGCTCCAACAAACCAAATTCAAATGAAATGGTAAAATGAGAGGTAAAAAGTCACTTTTAATTTACTATGCACGTAACTCAAGTAGAATATTAGTGTTTTGACTCATTTATCATACATATGTTTTCATTTTTAATCAGTTTGATGAAGCAAATGAACAAGTAGTACTGTCTTTGAAAGAACAAAATGTTAAAGGTAAATCAAAAAATCAATGACCATCATTGTGAGCAATGTTGTCACACAGTTCAAGCTCATTAAAAAGTAAACTCTCCACGAGCAGTTTTAGCGCATAGTTCAAGCTCGTTAAAAAATAAACATAAGTCATGAGCAAGTGTTTCTCCCCACACTTAAGCGCATTAAAAAATGAACGGGTAAATAACCATCATGAATTCCTTATCGCTATCTTTTGAGCCTTAGTCGTGTTCTCGCCATCACCTCCACTTTGTCTTTAGCCGATCATTCACCCCCATATGATTTTTTACCCCTTCGAGGAACATCTGTGAAGAGTGATTCTGCTAGTCATCCTTGTAACACTGTCGTGATTGGAAAATTCCAAACATTACCTCGAATCAGCTGCTACCCGAAAGTATCACTCGTTCCTCGAAAACGAGTCTTCTTTAAGCTCTTTTGACCTAACTTGTAAAATATGAAAATATTTCCAAGCGATTGGCCTGTCCGGCTCATTAAAAGGCATCAAAATTTCTATCCCTCCTCTAGATTTTAATCTTTTTCAACTTGAGGGATTATTACACAAAATGATCGAGTTCTTGTCTTCTTCGGCTCGTTAAAACTATCGAAAATTCATCCTTTTTGTATCATTTTACGCTTTTTCGGACTTAAGGGATTATACAACGAAAAAGAACCTTTGGAGTCTTCTTTCTGTTTCTTTTAGACTCTCTATAATTGAAAGAGGCCGAGTTATCTTTATCGTTAAACTCGTTAAAACTAAATATAGACAAACTCATCCAACAGGACGAGAATGCGTTTCACTATCGCTAGGCTCGCTAAAATATAGTGACAGGTTCGCCCAAAGGGCGGATTATAGAACAAGCGTATGTTATCCTCCTCAAGCTCGACAAAAATAATGAGGTATTGGTCAGCAATGACTGGGGAAAAATAGGAAGAAACCAAGAAGAAACTTTATTGGTAGCAAGTCGCTCTTGAACATGACACTTTCCTTCTGCATCCATGTCGGGTTGGGTTTCTCCGTTCACTAGTATTCACCATTGGTCCGTCACACCATCCATCTCTAGGGTTAATGCTACCAATCCATCGTTAGTGTCGCCGATATGTTCAAGAGAAGTCATTTAGACAATTCACCTGAGTCTCACCCACTACAATACATTCCTGCTTCATTCCTTCGTGACCGCCACTCTGAACCCCATATCGTCAGTTTGTTTTCACCTCCAAAATCATTTGGTTCATTCCGTGTTGTTGATGTGGGATTCATTAAGGCCCTCCTGCGATGGGTCGCTTCTTGTCAACATCAACTTATTATCCAAGAAGTTTACTTAGGAACAACCCTTTCAGTACTTTGGAGCTTGCATGCCTCAATGGAAAGTTTCTCACTTTCGGCGACAGGTTTACATCAATGGCCTTCGACCAAGAGATTTTACGTGGTGTTCGACACCAAGTCCTTTTTCACCAGTAAATTGTATGTAAGTACTTGAGTCTTTCATTATTGGTGATTCATCTCGCGCCTGTAACACTTACTCATGGCGGTAATCAAGTGAAGGTCTTCCTGTTCACTCCAAAATATTTTTCACATGGATTGACTTGTACTCCGAGTGAAGATTGGCTGAGTTTGAAGACCCTGGATCTAGTTTCATCCATCTGGGCTACGATATATTCAGGGATATAAAACATCCAGTGTACATCATTTCCGATCAGATGATCATCCAAATCAAAGGATGATGTGTCCATATAATCAGTCTGTCACACAGACGATCATCTGTCCTATGTACATGAAAATGAGTTTATAAAGCTGAGTATGGGAATGCCTGACTCAGCTAGATCATGAAAAAATGTTGTCAAATAATGTATTGTATTGTATCTTATTATAGGTCGCCTACCAGTGTGGAAAAACTTCATATCCTCATAGTAAAGCATTTCACCCGACATCGAAAATGATTAACGACCTCATGCTTTAGGGGGCAACTGTTATAGAAATTTTTGGGCACTTCAACCTCAATCACAAATGTCCATAAACTGAGGGCTCTTAAGTCCCTAAAAGGGTTGCTTCACTGCCTAAAGGAACAAGGTCAACTAATTACATCATCTCCCAGAAGTTCTCCACTGAAAGCGGCTCATAAATGGTCAAAATTGGACCATACTGAAAGCTCCATGCCGAGGGTGCGATGCATATCACATTCCCAATGTACAGGGTGAGATGCATACTAATATTATCCTCTATAGGGTGCGATGGTCGGGAATGTACAAATGGCATGGACCAAAATACGAGGTGGAAGATCATGGAATCTTCCAGAAGCTTCCCCTCTGACACTTGCCACTCCATTTTCGACCAGGAATGAGTAAGAGATCTTCATTCTCCAAGTGGAAGTAGGAACTATCAGAGAGAAGACACTAATCAAGATCCGAAAAGATGACTCACCTCTCTGTAATCATCTATATATGGATCCCTCTTCACAGAGATCCAGAGGCTGGAATTTTATAACTTATAAAGAAGTGTTGTTGGTATTTTGGGGTACATTCACAGTGTTGGTTGATTTTGGTTTGCTTGAGGTGAAGAAGGGCTTCTTAGTTGGAGGATGATGCTGGGTCAGAGCTACTCATGGTTGTAATCCTCTTGCTACTTTTTATCTGAATAAAGCTATTCTTCTTTCCTTCCAATTCTGGTGTACTTGTTTATATATGCTTGTATATGGTTAATGTACATCGGATCCTGCATTATTTATGAATTTAGATCCTTGTTTCTTGCATAGTAGTATGTTGTTGTGATTCTACAAGTCCTTTTGAAGCCAAGCAAACAAAGAGCGAGTGGAAAAACTCTATCAAGAAGGAGATGGAATCAAGTGCAACACTCAGGTTGGCCCTCTTGGTTCTCCTCTCATCTATTTTCATAAAAGGAATAAATAGTAGACTTTAATTGTTTGTTTCTAAGATAGCCACCCATCTTAGTGGGAATAGCAGCATCCGTGTGGACACGATTCCCATATAAAAGCATGATATTCATGAAAATACTTCTTCAATTAAAGAGGAAGAAAGTCATGGAACTCCGAACTGTCAATTACAAATTAAATATATGTCTGTGTGTCCCTATTTTTTGTTTATATATATATAGAATTCGTTCCTAACAGTTTTGATATTTTCACGCCTTAAAAACCCAAATACAATCCTAATCTAAATGTTAATCTAATAATGGAAATTATAATGCTTCTTGATGATTTTCTATTTGGAAAGCAAATCAGAGAGTCGTGATTGAATTGAACTCTTGCTGCTTAGTTCATCCACGCATTGACCCGCTCTGTTGACTGCACGACTAGGAGATTTCCTTGATGATTTGGCTCTGAAAAATAGAAGGAGAACCATGGGGAGATGAATTCCTATCTGCCCATGTGCTTCTTTTCTTTTCTAGTGCAGTAGAATATGTCAAACCATGGAGGTAGCTGTAGATTCATGTTAATTTCCTAGATATTACGGTCTTTAACTAAATAATAAGAAACATTACCAAGTATGAAAAATAAGACATCTGAGTACCTTACCATGTCAAAATATCTTATTTTGTTGTTTATTGGAGTTGATAGTAGTGATGAAAAGAGGAAAAATGAATGGAAAATGATGTCAAAAATAGAACAATCATGAGACTCTACATTCCCCCATGCTGAGGTCTTTGCATGTACTCATACAAAACACAAAACTAATGTATCTTGTTTAATTATTGCATTTCCTTTGAAAGTTCTGCAAGTACATCCAACTTCATGTCTTTTCCCATATTTCCACCCACTTCCATCCATGAATTTTTCATGAGAATATTGTACTTCAGGTTTATGACTTGCCTTTGTAGAGCTCTGTTTTTCTGTTTTGGCTTCTTGTTCTTCTTGTACCAAAGACTTATGTGTAAGAGGAGATTTTCACTCTTAGCCACTTGGATTTCACTCTATGCATTTAGAGTTGGATTCTCCTTTTGAATGTACCTGTTTAGTGTCTCCAACTTGAAAATTTCTTGTTTTAAATCATTTACTACTAAAGTTTCTTATGGTTCACTAAAATAGACTTCTTCTGGATTAGAATTTGATGTTATTGTTGCATCTCTTTTCTCTAGAGACTCAATATAATCATATATTTCCTGGTATAATAGATCAATTTTAGGTGTTTTTTGGCCTGGAATCTAAGGAGGTGTGATGAAAGTGTGTGGAGAAAGCCTTGAATTTTCCTTTGCTTATAGGTCAATATGCTCCATATTTTTTGTAGGTTGTTTTTTTGGTTTTGGATCTAGTCTGGTACTTCTTCTTAAGTTTGTCACATGAGGCTTTTGAATTTTTTCCTTCTTCCTTTATATCTTAGGTTTCTTTGTGTACGGTGTGCTCTCTGTCTTTTGGTTGGCTTTCTTTCTTCTAACATCCTTCTTGTTCATATTCCCAAAATTTATGCAAGAGGAATGTCATCCTCTGACTGCTCCTGTGACTGTTGGTTTCCTTGTTCTGTTGGTATTTCAGTTTTTTTTTTTCTTCATCTCTTAGCCTTGTTGCTCCTTGGATGTTCTTGTTCTACTGGTTCTTCAATTTTTCTTTTTCTCCCTCTCTTTGCCTTATTGTTGCTTGGTTGTTCTTGGTTATCTTCTTTAAAATGGTTCCTACCCAAAGGATTTCCCAATTATCACCCACATTCTTAAGATGGTATTCAACAAGGATTTTAATGAGACCATGGTGATACATGGTGTTTTCTATAAATTGAATTTTTCTTTGGACATTCCCTGAAGTATTTCTTAGACTATTGAGCAAGAAATAAGGAATATTTATCTCATTATCCTCAATAAAATTCATTAACAGTCAGATATGATAGAAAAACATGCATCTAAACCTCCCTTCACATGTAACAAAGTTTTGAATTATTAGAAGAAAATTTCTCCACTTACTTTTTCATGCTATTCTCGAGATGTCTTTCTTGAAAATGGTGGTATCCATGCTAGGATTCTTTAGAAAAACTTTCCATTCTTTGCTTTCAATACCTCTGTTCTTATACCATTTTTCTCCAATTTGAGGCAATCGAGTAGCTTCGACAACAAAAGATTATGTGACTGTGAATTTTATGTCCCCTATATTGACTTCCACTCCATCAAAGGCTTTGGCAAAGGACTTGGTGACTTCCTTGTGGAATCCATCAAATTTGACTACAAATTCCATCCACTGTGCTTTTTGCAACAATTCCCTTGTTTGTGGATATCCTTCCAAAAATTTTCTTCGTGTTGGTTTTGTTCTGATTATAACTCCCATGGTTGAGAAGCTTCATCTCAAATATATTTGTTTAATAGGGTATGAGGTGTTATCACTTTGATATTTCTTTTGAAGTTAATGAAGAAAGAAAAATCAAAGGTAACCACAAAGCACTTTTGGAGATCCTCATGCTCAAAGAGGGATCCCTCTTTATATTTTAACTTTGTTTTAGTTAAGATGATTTTAGGCTAGTTATGGCTTGCACTTGGGTTTTGTTTTGAAATTGGGTGGTGGGATCCTTTAATTAGATGAACAAATATTTTATTCTACCATTGGGCTATGGATTCTAATGTCAGACAAACAAGACTGGAATCAGTTCTAAAAACATTGTCTATAGGGCAAGAATAGATGAGTTACTACAGATCTTAAAGGCTAAATGGTGGGATAGTTTCAAGTTCAATCCAAGGAGAAATTAAGGGTTCCCTAGGCTGGACTTTCGAAGGAATGAAATAGGTCAACTAGGATGGAAGAGAAATTAAGGGTTCTCAAATCTAGGTATCAGAGGAAAACATGTAATGACTAATTGTGCTAAACAGAGTGTAATTAAAAAAATTCTAAGTGATATTTATAGTTAATTCATTCAGCTTTAGAACACTTTTAATATTATGAAACACATAAGAAAGGTAACAAAACCACACAAGGAAGCTACTTCACTGCAAATGGCTCATCTCATGCATCCTATAGTGAGATTATTTTATTACTTGCTTCAGTTTGTTGACTTGAAAATGGTACAATCACCCTTAGGTTAAAGATCAAAATAACTCTAGAAATGTAAAATAATCCACATAATACTTCGAATTTTGAAGTATTTATACAAAACAAATTACAAAATATCTGAAACTGCTTTCAGAACTAATCTACGAAAAAAGGAATATCTTCTTACAAGAAGATAGAGACAACTATTGAACTGTTGCTTGTTGTCCTTATTATTAAGGTTCTGCTAGCTTTGCTCTTTGATCTTTTGCCCTTTATGCTGCTTGGCTATTTGGTCTTTATGTTGGATGGTTTGTTTAACTTTAACCTTTAACCTGATACTCTTTCATCTGATACACTTTAATCATGTTGACCTGTCAATATCCTTTTACATTGTTGTTTCACTTTTTACTGTAGATTTATAATTTATTGTCCTTTTACTATAGTAAATCATTCCGTTTTTCCCATCTTCCTTCATCTGGTAATTGGAAATTGATCATTTTTCTGTATATCTCATCTAACTCTATATATTTGGCAAAAGTGGGCTTATTAATAAACAGGTGTTTTACCTCATGTTGGAGGTAAAACAAGTTTTCAAAAGTTTAGTACAAGACTTTACCTGTTGGCATGCCCTTCATAGATGAAGTGATCACCTGTTCTTTGCCCACTTCCCTTATCTTCTTGTTGTAATCTACCTATGTCATTAACTTGTCATTTATAACTAAGGGATTAGGTAATCCCTTTTCCTTCAAAAGTTAAAATTTAGCCATGAACTTGTCAATGACTAGCTGCATGTTCGGATACTTATGTTCTAAATTCGACATCAAATTCCTCTTGGTGAGAACTCCTTTGAATTCCAAAATTGCATCTGTCCTATCAGGTACCTCAAGCTCTTATAGTTCATATTTATTCTTGGAGTTGAGGAAGTGAATGATTCTTGCCACTTCCTTTGGCATATCTCCAAGTTTTGTTTTAACCTTTTCAATGGCTTTTGTAGCATACTTTATTAAATCTATTTGCTCAATTATGAACTGGATGGATGCCCAAATATCGTTGATAAAGTCAATGGTATTGCCCCACAGTTGCTCTTTAGCCTTTCCTATTGGTTTAGTCAAGGTCAACTCTTTTTCGAGGTTCTTTATCCTCTCATTCATCCTTGCAACCTTTTGTTGTTCTTCCTTATGTATGATCTGGGAAAGTTTGAAATCTATCTTAAGGCTGTTGACTTCCTCTTTCAATTTGTTCATATCATTGGTCTGAATGGACATTTCTTCCATTGCTTTGACCAGCTTGTTTATTTCTTCACTTGTGGACGCCATTGATGTTGATCATATTGCTCATGTAGTCTGTGCTGATGTTGATTGTGCAGTGGCCATTAGAGAAGTGGGAGCTAATGCTGCTACCAGAGTAGAAGGTACAATTGTGGTCACTATTGGAATGATAGTTGCGGGAGCATTATAAATGCTAGCTTGTTTGAGTTGGATTAATTTATCCAACTCCTTCTCCATTTCCTTCAACTGGTCGTTCAGTTGCAACACCAAGTCCATCATCTCTTCATGATTGGTCAGGCTTTCTAGGACTTCTTTTGTCTGTGGGTGCTGCAAGTGAGTCAACTTGAGTTATTTCTTGAGGGCTGCTATGTCCTCATTTTTCTTCTTGATCAGCTTCTCTATGGATGTAACATCACTTAGGTCATGGACCATTTTAATAACTAAGTCCTCCAAGGACTTTATCCTATTGTCTTTAGCTTGTGTAGAGGCTCTCTATAGCGTGAATTGAGTTGTCACATTGTCTAATGAATCCTCTAACTTGTAAGCAACAATGGCCTTTGTTGTGAGGGTGGAGTAGATCATTTATCCAACCTGCTTGTGAAATTTGATCTGATCAATGGGATGAACATCCCTGGCCAAGACCTCAAAATTTGTCTTCTTGTAGTTTGCTGAGGTATTTGGTTGCTATACAGTGGGATGTAAGAAAGAAACCTACATTTTTCATTCTTTTATGTCAAAAGCTAACATCAGTCTAGTCTAGTTTGGCAGTGTGAGATTGCGATATTGGACATATGTCTCTGCCTTTAGTCTCTCATTCCTCATTTTGATTTCTTTGAATCTATCTTTAATGTCTTTTTCCTTGTCAGCTGGCGTGACATAGGAAGAGATCTCCATACTCGGTTATCTATCTACAAACTGTGTGTTGGATGTTGAGGGTTGTTGTGTCTCCTCTAATGTAGTTGGTCCTTTACCTTTCTGTCTCATTGCCTCAGTGTCAATTATTTCTTCTAATGAAATGTTATCCTTATGTTAAAAGACATGATTCAATTTGGGCCTTTTTCTTGGTTCCATCAGCTCATAAGTAGTATCCATGGCAAAGCTAGATCCCTCATCCCTTCTCCTATTAGGGTTCTTCACCTCATTTATTGAGGTCTGTATGACTAGAGGAATGTTCATTGGCCCTCCCTGTTCTGGAACTTGCACGAAAGAGTTATGATCAAATTGTCTCTCCAAATCAATAAGTATATTCTCTATGTCCACAATAGTGTTGTCCATGTTAGTCAAGGTGTTCTCCTCAGCCGCGCCACCCTCGTGGCCCTCCGCCTCGCGGGCCACCGCCCCACTCGACTGACGGCTGGTCGACTCGGGGAATCGACTGGCCGCCGTCCGGGTGGGGCTGAGGGTCATGGGGGTGGTGCGGATGAGGCCAGCGCCACCCCCGCGGCCCTCCGGCTTCCGGTTGGGCCCCTTTGATTCGGGAATCGAAGTGGCCGCTGGGAGTAAGAGGGCTAACGGGAGTGGCTCGGCCGAGGCAACGCCACCCCCACGGCCCTCACCTCGGCCGCGCACTGTGCGTGCTCTCCGCCCGCCGGCCGTCAATTCCGGGAATCAACCCGTTGCAGGGGTGGCGCTAGGCCTCGGCCGATCACCCTGCTGCCTCCGCTTCCCGCAGGGGCCGGAGGCCGCAGGGGTGGCGCGACCGAGGCCAGCGCCACTCTCGCGACGCTCTGCCCTGCCCGGTAGGCAATCGGTCGATTCTGGGAATCGATCGACCGCCGGTTGGGCATGGTGGACGGTTTCAAGGGTGGCGCGGTCGAGGAAAACGCCACCCCCGTGACCCTCCACCCCTCTCGGCTGGCGGCTCATTGATTCCCACCCTCACGGACCCGCGCTCCACCTGGCCACCAATCGGGCGGGGTGGGGGGCCGCAGGGGTGGCGCTACTGAGGCCAGCGCTACCCTTGTGGCCCCTGCCCCGCTCGACCGGCGGCGGGGCGGGCAAGGGAGGCCGTCGGCTGGGCGGGGAGGAGGCCACGGGAGAGGGGGAGAGGGGGGGGGGGGGGGGGCGGAGGGGAGGGGGAGGGGAGGAGAGCAGGGGAAGAGGGAGCGACGTGGGGGGGGTAGTGGGCTAGGGCGGGGGAGTGGCGGGTGTGGGGTGGTGGTGTGTCGCCGCGTGGTGGGAGGGTATGGGGGGGTTGTGGGCATGGGTAGGGGAGGGAGAGGGGCGAGGTATGCGTGGGGTAGGGGGTTAGATGAGTATACAAATAATGACTTTTGAATTCATTTAGTGATGTAATTTGTTCATAATGTCATGATTTCTTAATTTTATAATTGAAAAAATTTCAATTTCTTTTGTATCTAACATGTTATGGTTGAAAACATGTTAAATTTATACTTAGGAAAGAAAAATGATATTCTACCAAAAACATTAATGTGTTTTTTCCTCATAAACAACTTTGTTTGAGACATAAAAATTTGGTTTTATTAGCATTTTTGAAAATTTTGAAAATTGACCCTACAAAAAAAGTCATTGTTCCAATATCATCACTTTCATTTTGAAGCTATATTTTGCATGAAAATTTCATAGTAAATTTCGTAGTGACTGCCATTTTTAAAACATGTTCAAAATTGATGCCTAAAGAATAAAAACATCGTTCCAATATACACACTTTTCGTTTTTAGCACCGTTTTTTATGTTTTTTTGGGGTTTTTTTTGGAGAGTTTCCATTTTGAGTTTATAGTTCCCATTTCAAAGTTTACATTGTTGAATAATGGTTTTGGGGCACATGGTATTGTGCACCCATAGTATTTTGTCCGTGGTATTATATGTAATGGAGCCCATAAAAGGCTGAAATGACTTCATTGTAAGGCAAGATCTGGAGTTGAGTGGTGAAGTCTCAATTGGTCGGATTTTGAACCATTCTATGTTTGTTGCATGTTTTAAGTATCATGGTTGCAATGGCATATCTTTGTTATAATGTAATAGTAGGATAATTGTTGTAAACGTTGTGTTAGGTAAACTTGACTTGGGATAGAGTCAAAGTTGACTAGGTTAAACAATGATGGTTTTGGGGCACATGGTATTGTGCAGCCATAGTATTTTGTTCATGGTATTATATGTAATGGAGCCTATAAAAGGTTGGAAGGACTTCATTGTAAGGCAAGATCTGGAGGTGAGTGGTGAAGGCTCATTTGGTCGGATTGGCCAGGGTTTTGGCCAATGCTAATGAGATCTTATTAGGTTGGGTTTTCCCCGCATTTGGCGTTTTACCGAATAAACATTTGTGTTTATGTGTTTATGGTTGTTGTTGGTTATTTTTATATTTATTCCTCTCAGTAATTATTTATGTTATGCAGTAAATTTCTTAACAACTAAATATAAAAATAACTAGCAACCCGAGCCCAATGTGTTTCGAGCTCAAGAAGTGTGGCTCTGATACGAGTCCCAAACACTTTGGGCTCGCATTAGGGGGAAGATTGTTGCACTCCCTGTTAACGGGGGTGTTGATCCAACACTCCCATGTGTTTTGTGGATCCATTAGCTCTAGCAATGTGTTTGTTTACTAACAAGTGCGGGTCTTGGTGTAAGTGCAATCGTGACTCCAACACGGTGGGATAATTGTTATTGTTGGAACATTGAGGAAAATGGTGGGTTTTTATAAATAAAAAGAAAGTAGGGAACAGTGTGGTTGAAGAGCCCTTAGAAATAAATGTTAATATTACATAGTAAACAGTGTAAATATGCATGTTTTAAATATCATGGTTGCAATGGCAAATCCTTCCTGAAAAATTGTAATAGTAAGATACTTGTTGTAAACGCTGAGATAATTGTTATTGTTGGAACATTGAGGGAAATGGTGAGTTTTTATAGATTAAAAAGATAGGGAACAAAATGGTTGAAGAGTAAACAATGTAAACATATATTATTTTACTGGCATGAGACTATGATGAACAAGGTTATGATAATCTAGAGAATTCCAACCCTAGTCAAAATTCACCCATAATTTTGCCCAATCTATGAAGTTGACAAATTTTTAAATAGTTTTTAACCAATTTCATTAAATGTAACAAATTGATAATTTTTTTGAATTTTGTACCAAATTGGCTAAACTTGGAACTATAGTATAAAGAGAAAATTCTTTTAAAAAAATAGCTTGAGCCTAAATTTTTTTTTTTTTTTTTGCAATTTGGCAAAATTTGGTAATCATATTGTAAGGAAAATCTTTCACAAAAATAGCTAGAACCCAAATCTAAACAAAAGAAATGATCAGCATTACTCTTTTGTACTTCAAAATGCTAGACAACAATCTATTTCACCAGATTAACAGTGGTTGAATTTGACTTGCGCACCTTAGATTTACAAGCTGTTGCAAAAATAAAGATTCTGAATCAAATATTGTAAGGAACATTCTGTAGATACCACACTATGATTTTGAGCGTATTTGTTCTGAACTGCAACAACCTCCATTATTTGATTTGTTTAAACATAGCTAAAAATTTATTTACTGCACATAATAGATCCCTGTCTCTAAAACTTCAAAAAGCTTAGCGAAACAACCATTAAATTGAAAACAATTAAGGCAAGATTGTTTCCCTTCTACAGTTCAAAGAAAACAAAAACAGAGGCTTCAATCCAATGCTAAACAAGGAGGAAAACAAGTGGGTATCAATACCTTATCTGGGGTGCTGCACTGTAGCCTCTCTTTCTAATTCTTGTTCAGTGATCCACCCTGGGCAGCCATTGTGGCGATTCAAATGACATGAAAGACTTCTGTAATTTAGATGAAGTAGTCATACCAGGCAATTGTTAACTTTCTCTCCAATGGTTTGAGCTTTAGATTTTGGTTTCCTCATGATAAGGCTAAAGCGGCTTCAAATCCACATTGTTTTCTGACTGAGTTTCAGAAGGATTTTCACATGACATGTCTTTAGTCTGTACCGTGTCAAGGATTTCATTAGGAGTAGTAGGATGAACAGTAGCATTCTTTCAGGTTTGGTTTCCTCATGAGAAGGCTAAGGCGACTTGGCATCCACATTGTTTTCTGACTCAATTTTAGAAGGATTTTCACATGAAATGTGTTTATTCTGTTGGGTGTCGAGGATTTCCGTAGTGGCGGATCCAATGCAGATCGTATTCGAATGGATTTACAGTGTTAAAATGTTAAAATACTCTACAGAATGCACATTTGATTGGCACGGTACTGTTCATCCTACTGCTCGGAATGAAATCCTTGGCATGGTACAGACTAAAAGACATGTCATGTGAAAATACTTCGGAAATTCAGTCGGAAAACAACGTGGATTTGAAGTGCTTTCGCCTTCTCATGAGGAAACCAAACCTGACAGAGCTGAGAATAAAGCTCCTGCTGTTCAACCTGATGAACAACCCTCAAAATCTGAAGCTCGGACAACTGGAGAGCAAGTTAACAGATATCCTGATACGACTACTTCCTTTGAACTCAGAAATCCTTTTTTGTTTATTGAATCGCCACAATGGCTGCCCAAAGAATGGATCACTGAACTCAGAATTAGAAAGGGAGGCTACAGTGCAGGCAATGCATATAAGGTTCTTTTCCGTGTTTAGCATTGTGATATTCAACCACTGTTTAGCTGGTGAAATAGATTGTCCTCTAGAATGGATCATTTCTTTTGCTTAGATTTGGGTTCCAATTATTTTCGTGAAAGAGTTTGCTTTTTACATCATAGTTATCGAATTCCGCCAATTTTGCTAAAAAAAAAAAATAGAAAGTAAAAAATTTGCTCTTTATATCATAGTTACCAACTTTTCTCTATAAAAAAAAACTAGAAAGTAACACTGACTTTGTGCCAAGACACCGTTTCGCTAGTATGTTATTTTGTAACCCATTTTTGAGGGTGACTTTGTCATTTTGTACCCACCACCAAGGTTCCAGTTTTACATGTCATCAGTATTGTTGGCTAGAATCAAGTCATTATACGTCGTGCAGAGTTTTGCCCAGAATCATAATCTGCATGTTTGAACCATGATTGTGGATGCCATTCAGAATTCCACCAATGCTTAAGCCATGAAAGTATACCAATTGCTCTACCAACTGTTAGCAATGCAAGTATACCAACTGCTCTACTATATCCTCAACTATATCACAGAGTGCAGCTAACCCAGACACCATTTCGACTGGTTTTGATGATCTAGGAAGGATGCCCAGACATTTTCAATTGCTTTTGGATGGTGCGGAAGGATCTGAGGACAACTTGACCTTGACACATGAAAGAGTCATTCTCAAAAGCTATTGCCTCTATCAAAACCTAAAATATTTACATGATTGTTCTTTGAAACTAGGATACCAAACAAAAGTTTGCATAAATTATTATAGGCACAAGTTATTGATTACAATTAAATTCTCATAACACCTTCAAAAAATGATCTCTGAAAAATGACATGGAAGATCACAAAAAATATAATGAAATTAATGACATAGAAGATCAGAAAGAATATAATGATTCTCAAAAACAACGGCCTCTATGAAAACAAAAAATATTTACATGATTGTCTTTGAAGCTAGGATACCAAACAAAAATTTTTGAGTCAAAAAACGATCTCACGAAAATGACATGGAAAATCACAAAGAATATAATGAAATTAAAAGTGATGAAAAAAAAACTGGGATGCGAAAAAAACTAGAACACTTCAAACAAGGACAAGAAAAGTCTTCTAACAAGGACAAGAAATTTTTTTTTCCATAAATTATTATAGGCACAAGTTATTGATTACAATTAAATTCTCATAACACAGTCAAAAAATGATCTCAGAAAAATGACATGGAACATCACAAACAATATAATGAAATTAATGGCATAGAAGATGAGAAAGAATATAGTGAAATTAAAAGTAGTGCAAAAAAAAATCTAGGATGCAAAAAAAAACCTGGAACACTTAAAACAAGGACAAGAAAAGAAAAATGACATGGAACATCACAAACAATATAATGAAATTAATGGCATAGAAGATCACAAAGAAGGATGCAAAAAAAACCTGGAACACTTATAACAAGGACAAGAAAAGTCATTGCGCCTTTTTTGAACAAGGATCCAAAAACTCAACTAACCATCCAAACATACACCAAGTTTGTCTTTCCATTATAAAACATCATTACAATTACACAAAAAATATATTATTAAGAATTGTCAAAAACCAACTACTATGACAATCATTATATTAGAAAAAGAAATAAATATTACAATTGTACAGTTAATTAAACAAGTTATTTATGAAATCCTTAAAAAAGCACACAAATCTATGTTCAATATTCAAACGTTCAAAACATGCATTTTGTTATGATTAATCTAAATTATTTTGATTTTTTTGAGTAATCATAATAACTATACAAATTCTCACTAGAAAACTACATGTTATATCTATATTCACAATTTATTTAAATAACTCAAAATACATCTCCACTACCATGACAACAAAACCAATATTGGAAAACAAATGCCCTTCACATAAGAAAATTCTTTAAAAGCGAATCCATAAAAAAATATTCGCAAACGATAATGCTTCTACACTTATATATATAATATAATAATATATATATATATATATATATATTATATATAAATAATATAAAATATTATTATATTATATAATATAAGGTCTTATTATCTATGAATTCAGAATGGGAAACAAAATATCACATATTGAAGAGCCTCATGACAATATTACCATGTTTCTTATATTTATAAAGAAAAATAAGAAAAAAATAATTTCGAAAACAAAATCCAAGATGATGTGGAATGCAACACATTCACAAAGAATATGTCGTTTATTATGTAGAAATTATGGTGTAGAATTGCAACTGCTCATGAAATTTTAGTCAAATCACAAGACAAAATCTTAATCTACTGCTTTGTAAAATTCAATTCACAATTTAAAACCACAAGCGGAAACATGTATAAGAAAAACACACATACATACCGTATTTTTCGAGTGGAAAGCAACTGTTAAAAAACCCTTATATTTTCTTACATGAATTTGATGTAAATAAAGAAGTATTACAATTGCTTGCTCACTCTGAGCACAACTTGCAAGTGAATAACCTATCTCTCTACTCACTAAGAAGCTCTGACCCAAACTTAGTCAATTTTTTCATCTACTTGAGCCCCTATTTCCTTGTGCAATTCCTTGAGAAATTAAGCCCCTATTATTTAGTAAAATCCTCAAATTGATTGTGCAATTCCCAAGGTCAACTCGAGACCTCGAATTCTTTGCATGCACTAGCTATTTTGGGTTGATTGATCAGTTAACTGGATGAACACTGAGTTTCACTAAAGTCCCATTGAACAACTAACCTTCCACTAGTTCCTCCAATAGTTAGAACTAGTTTAAGTGAAGACAACTTGAAATAACTAACCTTGATTGCGACAAATTAGCAATCACACATGCTTAACTGAACTCTAACTCCTCTAACTCAAATTTATTGATCTACCTGACTGACAAGAACCATGTCACGTATGTTAATTGCATGCAAGTTGTCTGCTAATGTGGAAATTCATTTTTTCTCAATTTAATCAAAGGCAAACTCAAATTGAGAATTTCTTGCTGCATTTTTCAACACTCTCTCTTCACAAGAAAGGGATTATCAACCACCTCTATCCTACACCCATTGAACTCAAACTTTCCTCTTGATAAGGCCTTTTTCAAAATGTCAGTATCTTGTTCCTCTCTCAAAATTTATTGTAGCAAGATTATCCACCTCTGCACACAGTCCTATAAATGGTGATACCAAATATCTATATGCTTGGATCGATCGTGAAATACATGATTATTGGAGAGATTGACGCAACTCTGATTATCACATTAGATCATAGTTGGATCCATCATCTAGCAAAATAGTCCCACAAGTATCTTTCTCATATTACCTCACATGATGCTTGACTTGGACCCATGTATTTAGCTTCTGCTAAGCTAAGCACCACAAATATTTGCTTCTTGTTGTACCATGAAATAGTTGTAGACCCAACATTGAAAATGCCACCTGATGTATTATTTCAATTTGATGGACTCCTTGCCCAATTTGCATCTATGAAGCCACACAGATTCACTCCCTTTATCTCTCTGTACCATAATCCAAACTAGGTAGTGCCTCCAAGGTACCATAAAACATGCTTAGTTTCCTTCCAAAATACTTTGGTTGGCCTAACCATAGCTTGGCTCAACTGGTTGAATGCACATCACATATCTTGTCGTGTGTTCACAAGGTACATTAGTGAACCCACTAGCTATCAATAAATAGTAGCATCCACTTCCTCACCTGAAGTGGCATCCTCCTTCCTCCAGTTGGTCACTAGTTCCCCATCACCTTGCCATACTTCCAACCCAAGGAAGTAGTGCATGATACCCATGTCCTTGATTTCAAATTCTCTTGCAAGGTCCTCCTTGCAAGATCTAATCAACTGCTCATAACTAGTTAAAATCAAATCATCAACATATGAGACAATAATAGGAAATTTAGCTTCTACGAAGATGAATAAAGAAGTATTACAATTGCTTGCTCACTCTGAGCACAACTTGCAAGTGAATGACCTATCTTTCTTCTCATTCAGAAGCTTTGACCCAAACTTAGTCAATTTCTTCCTCTTCTTGAGCCCCTATTTCCTTACGTAATTCCCTGATAAATTAGGCCCCTATTATTTAGTAAAATCCTCAAATTGATTGTGAAATTCCCTAGGTTGATCATCTAATTGCATGCAACACTTGTACTCTACTTACTATTGTATGATTGATGTTACATTTCCTTAGAATCTCCACCACAACTAGAGAACTTGAATTATCTGCATGCACTAGCTATTTTAGGTTGATTGATCAATTAACTAGATGAACACTGAGTTTGACTGAAGTCCCATTAAACAAATAACTTTCCACTAGTTCCTCCAATTGTTAGAAGTTGTTTAAGTTAAGACAACCTGAAATAACTAACCTTAATTGCTACAAATTAACAATCACACATGATTAATTGAACTTTAACTCCTCTAACTCAAATTTATTGATCTAACTGAGTGACAAGAACCATGTCACCTCTATTAACTGCATCGAAGTTGTCTTCTAATCTGGAAATTCATTTATTCTCAATTTAATCAAAGGAAAAATCAAATTGAAAATTTCACACTGCATTTTTCAACACCCTCTCTCAGCAAGAAAGGGATTATCAACCACCTCTATTCTACACTTATGGAACTCAAACTTCCCTCTTGACAAGGCCTTTCTCAAAATTTCAGCATTTTGTTCCTCTGTCGGAATGTATTGTAGCAAAATTATCTGCCTCCGCACACAATCTTGTGAATGGTGATACTAAATATCTATATGCTTGGATTGATCGTGAAATACATGATTCTTGTAGAGCTTGATGAAAATTTGATTATCACATTAGATCATAGTTGGATCCATGATCTAGCCAAATAATCCCACAAGTATGTTTCTCATATTGGTTCACATGATGCTTGAATTACAGCCATGTATTCAGTTTCTTACAAGCTGAGCGACACAAATATTTGCTTGTTGTTGTTCCATGAAATAGTTGTAGAACCAACACTAAAAATTCCACTTGATGTATTATTTGAATTTGATGGACTCCCCACCCAATTTGAATCAGTGAAGCCACACAAATTCGTCCCCTTTATCTCTCTGTACCATAGTCCAAACTGGGTAGTGCCTCTGAGGTACCATAAAACATGCTTAGTTTCGTTCCAAAATAATTTGGTTGTCCTAACCATAGCTTGGCTCAACTAGTTGAACACACATCACATATCTCATCATGTGTTCACAAGGTACATGAGTGAACCCACTAGCTACCAATAAATAGTAGCATCCACTTCCTCACCTGAAGTGGCATCCTCCTTCCTTCAGTTGGTCACTAGAGGTGTCTCCATGGGTTTGTAACTCTCCATGTAGAACTTATGTAGTATCTCATTTACATACTTTCCCTTAGAGACAAAGAGTTCCCCATCGCCTTTCCATACTTCCAACCCAAGGAAGTAGTGCATGATACCCATGTCCTTCATTTCAAATTCTCTTACAAGGTCCTCCTTGCAAGATCTGATCAGTTGCTCATTACTAGTTAAAATCAAATCATCAACGTATAAGACAATAATGAGCAATTTAGCTTCTACCAAGATGTAATATAGGTTTTCATCTACTAACTTTTTTTGAAGCCCAAACCAATGAGATAGTTATTGATCCCGGTGTACTAAGCACGAGGTACATGTTTGAGACTGTGCAATGCTCGGTTGGGTCTGCACATATGAGACTCCCCATCAAATGTCTCAAAACCTTGTGGTTGCTCAATGTACACCTCCTCCTCAATAACCCCATTTAGAAATGTTTTTTTACATCCATCTAGTTGATCTTCCACCCCATCTTCATAGAGAATGCAAGAATTGATTTAATGGATGAATACCTTGCTACATGAGCAAAGGTCTCCTCATAGTCAATTACCTCAACCCTAGAGTATCCCTTGGCCACAAATATGGCCTTAAAATTCTATATGCTTATGTCTATTACCTACTTAACCTTGAAGATCCATCTTGAACCCACAACAAATTTATTAGCTTGTCTTAGGACCACTTCCCAAACACTGTTCTTTACAATGGATTCATATTCCTCCACCATTGCATCAACCCATACAGGTTTCTCTATTGATTCCTCCAAAGATGATGGCTCAGTCTCAACAACATTAGTCATTAGAGCCATGTAGCCAATGTATCAATCAAGTGACATTCTCTTCCTATGCACATTTGAAGGATCTCCCACATTCTCCCTTTCATCATGCACAAGTCTATTAGTTTGCTTGGTCATTTTTCTACCTTCTCTGGATGGTTCTTGTTAAGTGGATGTCTCCACTCTCAGCTCCTCAATTTTTGGCTACTCCACAAATTTGTGAGTCTCCTCCTTTGGAGCTAAAATATCCTCTTCTACTGGGATCTGGAGCTCCT
>APFE030233733.1:0-15182 GCA_000404065.3 Pinus taeda
TGTTCTCTTGTCTTGGCTTGTCCTCTCTGATTTATGTTTATGTTCCATCTGTAGTTTACTTTAATGTTGATGTGATTGCTAATCTCGAAACATTATGGAGGTAACTGTGAAAATTGAAATAAATTGCTCTAATCATAGAACATAGCTAAAATTAATAGGGTTCAATCCTCTCGTGTAAGGATTTCATCTTGAGTGTATTATAACCGAGCCTTTATTCGATGGTGAAAGGTATGATCTAGTAAGGCTGGAACTTTATGTGTTTTCCCTTTTCTTCATGTGGTTTATCCCACTTCAGTACTAGGTCACCCACACCAAAAATATTTTATCCTGTTGATTTTTTATCAAACCAGTGTTTCACATGATTTTGCTGACCAAAAAACATCTCTTTCAAATTGATCCTTTCTTCCTCGAGTTTGAGTAAAGTGTCTATCTTGCTCTGAACGAAAAGGCAAGGTCTACCTTGTGACTCTTAAGAGAGTTGCAAGGCTGGAAGATACATGTTCGGGAGAAAGATAACTTCTTTACCATAAACCAGAGATAGCGAGGTATTTAGGGAAGGCTTAGGAGTTACACAGTCAACCCATAATGCATTGGTCAATGCATTATACTAGTTCCTTTTCTCATAGAACATGGCTTTCTTGATTATGTAGATAATACTTTTATTTGTCGATTCAACCAAACCATTTTCCCGTAAGTAATAATTAGATTCATGTTTTAATACAATCCCATTTCCTAATGCTAATTCATAAATTTTAAATGATGAAAATTAAATCACATTATCAAAGACAAGTGATGTTGGAATGCCAAACCTGGTTATAATATTATGTTGCAAAAAGTGGATGACTTCCTAGTCATTTACTTCTCTCAAGGGAACTGGTTCTGACGACCTAGTGAAATAGTCTGTCATTGTTGGAATATATGAGTGTTTCTTTGATGAATGAGGATAAAATTATCCAATAAAATCTAGGCCACAATGTTGGAAAGGTTCCTCAACTGCTACTAGTAGTAGTGGGGTGACTGACCTCTGATCTCAGTTGATGCACCTTTGACGAGCTAGGCACTTGTGAATATAAGTGTGATCATCTTTGAATAACATGGGCCAATAATAACCAACCCTCATAACTTTATGTTGTATAATGTCTCTCGCATAGTGACCACATGCTTATCCATTGTAAAAGTCTTTGAGTACCTTCTTTGTGTCCTGTGGCTCAAGGAATCTTAACAAAACAATTTTGTGGTTCTTTCTGAAAATCCCTCCATGAACTAATTAGTAAGATAGAGATTTTAAGTGGATTTCCCTATTCTATTTATTTGATAGGTGCACGGGAAAGGTTCCATGCTCTATAAATTGTTGTATGTTATCATACCATGGCGCTATAGACGTGGATTGGGGGACATGTTAATTTCTATTTCCTACTCCCATCATAAAATATGTTGCTTAGGAGAATCTCTTGCTTTAGTTGCTAGCTTACAAAGGCCATAACCATTTATGGTATGAACTTGTTTGAACTCCAAATCATATTCTTGTAAGGAGGTCATCCAATTTTCCCTCTTCTCACACAGCTCCTGCTGCACGAACAATGTTCTTACTGCTGGATGAGGTACAAATACGATATTGTGAGCTTTTACAATATAAGGCCTGAAATACTTAAGTTCCTTGTATACAACATATGCTTGTTTGTTGATGGTAGGGTAACTTAATTCTTGCCCTTTTAGGCTGGAACTCATAAAAGAAATAGGCTACTCATTTAACTCAACATCCTTTTGAGTCAATACGGTCGCAATCAACAAGTTCAAAGAGAAGGTATAAAGTGAGAAGTATTTTCCATAGTATGGACTGAATGATACAAGTGCATCAACAGTTTGCTGATTTATTTGAGAGAAAGCATCCTTTTGCCATTTATCCCATTTATATGTTACATATTTCTTAATCCTCTCCTATATAGTCTTAACTATCTAAGTGTAATCATAGATTATATTTCTTAGGAAATTTATCTTTCCTAAGAAAGACTACATAGCCTTCTTATTCACTGGAAATGGGATCTATCTAATGAATATGACTCTCTCAATGTAAATTTTAATTCCACTCTTTGCAATGATGTGCCCTAAGAGAGTCCCTTTAGACACACCGAAAATATTTTCCTTGGGATTAAGAGAAATCCCATACTTTCAACACCTCTCAAATATCTATTTTAGATGATGTACATGATTTATATTCTCTTTGAAAACATAGTAACATCATCTAAATAAACAACTACGGTATGACCAATAAGGCCATGGAAATAAATGTCCATTTCTCTTTGGAAAGTGGCACCAACACTCCTAAGTTTGAATGGAATCCTGTTGAAAGTAAATGTTCCCCATTTGAACATGAAGGTAGTTTTCAATAGATTAGGTTTCACTACTAGCACTTGATTATAACGAGATAAACCATCTAGTAGCGAAAAAATCTTAGACCTAGATACTCTCTGGAGGATATGTTTGATGGATGGCACTAGATAGTTGTCTTTATTAGAGGCCCGAATGAGATTGCAAAAAGATACACATAGCCTTATTTCACCAGAATTCATTCTAACTGGGACCAAATTTGAAATCCAAATGGAGTGTCTGACTTTAAAAATGATCTGATCATCCAAAAAATTTCTCAATTCCTTTTGGATGAGGGGTTCCGGCATTGGATGAACTTTTCTTAGTTTCTTCTATAAAGGTTTTACCCCTTCTTTTATAGGAATGATGTGTTCGATAATATGAGTACCATTTGTCCTTAAATCATTGTATATCCATGCAAACACATCACAATATTGTTTGAATAGGTAGATAAACACCCATTGTTCTTATGGAGAACAACACATACCAAGGTTTACATATTTCAGATCTTCTTGATTTCCTAGCTTGATTTGTTCAAATGATAACTTTGAACTCCGAGTCTTTGTCTTGTTTGGTCCTTGAAATGAATTATGTAGGTCATATAAATTCTCTAGGGACACCACACCTTTAGGAATATTATTTCCTTGGCACTAGATACCTCATGTAGAGCCTGATCATGCTCATCCTATTCTATGCAAACATCTTTGAATATGTGAGGATTAGCCATAATGTGCAGTATCTATTGGTCATCATTGAAAACATCTAAATTAGTGATGTTGTCAGGCATATATTGTTTGTATATAATTTCGGTAGAAAAACCATTTCTCAGTGGTGAGATCCTAGTGGCTGCATTTGCTAATGCATATGCTACAACATTTCTAAGTATAGGAACATAAATAATATTAGAAGCTTTAAAATGATTAATCAAACTCCATACCACTTGCAGATATTTTTTAATATTCTATGAAACACAGTGAATAGTATCACGTACATGAGTAGTGACCACCTCTGAGTCAACAATTACCTTAAGAATCTCTACCTTCATATCAATGGATTTCTTTAGTCCAAGTACGAGCGCTTCATATTTGATAGTATTATTCTTACACTCAAAGTACAGATGACATGAAAGGATATGTTTCTTATTACATTGGTCTATAAGTACACAACCTACCTCAGAGCCATCCTACATCTTTGAACCATCAAAATATAAAGTCCAAATATTATGGGCTACTAGGTTTCTTCCTATACTACAATTAGAATTACTATGTATGTCTATGTTATAAGATTCATTTGCACCAGCTACAGAGAAAGGAAGGAGCTCTAGTTGTTTATCTAGTGGAATAGATGATGAATGTGATTGATAACACCCAATTTTGGTTCCTAAGAAACAATTTCCAAAGATTATATCGGCAAAAGAAACATGATCATTATGGCCTTCAAGTGGTGGCATGGTGTGTTTCATGTATGGCTCACTATTCACTCAATTCCTGCCCTTGTATGGAAATTATGCTTATAAAGCCATGGACTTTAAAGGAGATCGAGATTTGATGCTGCAACCTGACAGTCATTAGGGGCCTCAAGATAAGAATGTTTTTTAGAGTACTTAAAGTATTTTTTAACTTTTTAATGTTTATGTAATGTTTTTGATTTTATAGATCACCAAGTGCTAATATGAAGCGCTTGCTTGACGCATATGTGGCACTAGTGCGACTTGCGGGCATGCCTCGCTACACAAGGTGGGGGGACCGACTACCTAGATCTAACGTGGGTGTGGCGGCTTCCTAAGATGGAGATGATGCGAAGAGTCTATGCGAAGTTTTGAGGAAATTCAGAGGCCTGAGCATGGGTGTTCCTCCTCTTCCCATGAGGGAGATCCCTTCCCATATGCAGCGACACACCGTCCATTTTCTTGAGTGATTTCTAGTTCCTCTTAGGAGGTTAGCTAGATTTTTTTTTTAGATTTCATGAGTAGTAGACTCTTAGCAGTACAGGTGTTACAACAAGCCTTAATAGAGCCATTTTGCACTTAAAACATCCAAGTTTTGGGAATTTTCTAATGTGAAACAGTAGATTTGATATATATATATATATACAGAGAGAGAGAGAGAGAGAGAGAGAGAGAGAGAGAGAGATTGACACTTTTATAATGTAAATGTTTTTTAATGTTTTTGTAAATTTTTAACTATGTAAATATTTACTTTCATGCATGTATCTATAATAAACAAGAGAGGTGTCAATCTAATACATAGTTTACTAATGAGTCACCCAATGCATTAAATTCTCGAGGAATGTGTTCATATGTAATAAACTCAAATTGACGTTCTAAGAGTCGTACCTTAAATAATAACGTAACAATATTGGATTTCGAATGTGATAATGATTTTTCAATTGCATAACGACAAGTTGAGAGTCTAACCTGAACACCAACATTAGGGGAATTTTGAGGTCTAAAATGGGCCTCCTAAGAAAAATCTACAACCAAAATAAACTTTATAAGAACCAATAGGATTCAATATGATGATGTCAACCATGGGAGATGATTCACCATCTTTAGATTAAAAGGGTAAAAAGATAAAAAGATAAAAAGATAATAAAACTATTTTTTCAACTTGTATTTCAACTTATCTCCTTAAGGTTTTATTCAAATTTTGGGAGGGAGTGCTTGTTGTATGCAAAATTTAATTTCTCATCCAAGGAGTACCCATGTTGGATATTTTCGATGGACACTACTACACGAAAAATGAGAAATACATGAAAAAGCATGTTTGCAATAATGTTTTTAATGTATTTCTCATTTTTGTGTAGCAGGGTCTATCAAAAGTATGCAACATGGGTAATCCTTGGATGAGGAATCAAATTATGCATCCAAAACGTGTTTTCATTTGAAATTTGAGTAAACCCACAAGGAGATAAGTTGAAAATACAGTTGCAAAAAATAGTTTTTTCTTTTTTCCCTCTAAAATTTGATGATGTAATCTAATCTTATGTTATTATTTTCACTATTATTTTATAATTTCGTGAGGAGGCCCATTTTAGACCTAAAAAATCCCCTAATTATTGAAGATGTCCCAAGATGACACTTTAGTGAGAAGTGATATTATAGACATATACTTAGCAATACTGTTGGTGGTGGTGCCACTCCCCCAGAACAAAGTAGTTTTAAATTAGGTGTCTAATTGACCCAAGCAATTGATGCAATGTGTCATGTGTGATGGCTGGCACCATTCGCATATCCTACGTATAGTAAGGGTGATGAAGACATCTACACAACGAGAAACATATATGAGACAAATACTCCCAAATTCCAAAAATCCATTCATTGCAAAAAGAAGCAAAACTTATAAATACATAAAATTACAAAGCTCATGCCTAGTGCAATACTAGGCATAATATGTTTTCAAATAGAGCCCATTTCGAGGCTCCGCGAGTGGCATTCCTTCACTGTCCTGAATTTCATAGGAAACTTTTGAGAGGGCTTTGGTGACGACATATGGATCGATCCATAATGGTTGAAGCATTCCTGCCCCCAAGAGGTCGTGTTTCTAATCCTAGAGTAAAACAAGGTTGTCTTCTTGGTAAGAATGAGGCTTGACATTTTTGTCATATTGGGATTTGACCCGACGCTTATGGGCTTCGAGTTCTAGTGTGGCATCTCAGTGGGTCTTATCGATCTGATTGAGATATAGCAAGCATTCTTCTTCTATAGTAGTGTCGGGCAAGAGTTCAACAATGAGTTTCAATGAAGTAATCTGGCACTTGATATGTAGTACCACTTCCACGTTATAAGTGAGGTGGAATGGTGTAAAGCCTGTAGCAGTTTTGACCGAAGTTCGGTACACCCACAATGGAGGATATAATGTATTGTGCCAGTGAGTTTTGTGGTTACCTACTAATTAGCCGATCATGGTTTTTGGGATGCCATTAATGGCTTCCACTTGTCCATTAGCCTGGGGATGATAGGAGGAGGATTGTTCCTACTTAAAATTGAGAAATTATGTTAAGTCAGACACCATGTGGTTATGAAAGTGAGAACCATGATCTGTAAAAATTGTGTGGGGCACACCCAAATGACAGATCACCTGATTGAACGAGAATAACACCACAATCTCTCCATAGGCCCAGAAAGTGGGAATGGCTTTAGCGCATAACCATGATCTGTAAAAATTGTGTGGGGCACACCCAAATGACAGATCACCTGATTGAACGAGAATAACACCACAATCTCTCCATAGGCCCAGAAAGTGGGAATGCTTAGCCATTTCGTAAACTAGTCCACAACAACAATAATGTAGTTGTGTCCAACAGAGGAAGTGGGGTTTCATTTACAAAGTCAAAACCCCATTTGGAAAAGGGGCTGATGGATATAATCAGGTGTAAGGGGGGCGAGGGTGCATGCATTTTCTTTGTAAATACTTTAGTGAAGTTATCTATAAAAAAAACAAAAAAAAACAAAAAAAAAAACTTTTCAAATACTTATGGTGTTTGGAAACTAATCACATGCCTATTTATTATTTTATGTGATTTTTTGGGGACCGCATCTATAAATATTAATAAAAAAGGTTCATAAAAAATGTAATACTTATTGCCAAAAAAAATTCAAACTTAAGGCACCATAGAATTTCTTCAAATGACTTTAACAGTGATCTTATGATGACAAGAGACTCCTCACACATTTGAGGAAAATCTTAGTTAGGATATGACATTACAACATTTGGGGTCTCATCTGGAATATCTCTCAATCAACTAGTTTATGTTAAAAATAATCATTACTTAGTTTAGAGTTTTTCATTTTGTTAATTCTCTACTTTTGCATGTTAACTTTAGTGCATGTTCATATGCTAACTTTATTATATGTTATCACTATTATTTTTCATATTTTAATTATGCCTTGCATAATATAAATTGATTTCTTGTGTTTTTAGACTTTGTATATTGGTTATAATTATTAACATGTTGAAAAATGCAGCAAGAAATTCTCAATTTGACTTTGCCTTGATTAAATTGAGAAAAATGGAATTTCCACATTATCAGACAACTTGGATGAAGTTAACTGAGGTGACATGGCTCTTGTCACTCATTTCGCTCAGTAAATTTGGATTAGAGGGGTTAAAGTTTAGTTAAGCATGTGTGATTGCTAATTTCTAGCAATCAAGGTCAGTTATTTCAAGTTGTTTTTAGTCAAACTAGTTCCAACTATTGGAGGAACTAGTGGAGGGTTAATTGTGAAGTGGGACTTTAGTCAAACTCAATAATCATCCAATTGATTTATCAATCAACACAAAATAGCTAGTGCATGTAGAGAATTCGAGTTCCCCAGCCGTGGTGGAGATTCCAAGGCAGTGTAACATCAGCTATAGACTAGTTTTGAGTGTACAAGTGTTGCATTTGAGAGTAAAAATGTTGCATAAATTAGATGATCATCCTTGGGAATTACAAAATCAATTTGATTAATTTCCTAAATAATAGGGTTCTAATTTCTTAAGGAATTGCGTAAGGAAATACGGCCTCAAGCATAGAAAAAAATTGACTATTGACTAAGTCTGGGTCATAGCTTCTCAATGAGCAGAGAGATAGTCTATTCCCTTGTAGGTTATGCTAAGAGCGAGCAAGTAATTGTAATTCATCTCTATTCATCATATTAATGCAAGCAATCATAAGCGGTTTTTAATAGTTTCTTTCCCCTACAAAAATAGTGCGAGCATATGTGTTATTTCTTATTGCACTTTTTTTATTACGGTTCTAAATTGTGAATTATTCCATAGAGGAGTAGAGTAGGATTGCGTCTTGTGATTTAGATCAAAATTTCATGAGCAATTTCAATTCTACACCATAATTTCTACATGGTATCGGAGTAGTATTCACATTAGAGAAAGTATTTCAAAGTTGTTTCTCAGGAGAATCGAATTTGCAATTCAGTGCAGCAAGATCTGTATAGAGTTGGGAAGATGACCTTCAAGGGGTTGAGGATAGAGTATTCCTTGGAAGGAAGCTCTAATTTCATTGCATGGAAGGATCACATGGAGGCGGTATTGGATGATAATGGATTGTTGGAATACATCAAGATATATGTTGCAAAACCATAAGCATATTATGCACAAAACCTTGCTTAGTGGAAGAAATATGTAGCCAAGACGATGAGAGTATGGAAGGAATATAGGATCACATTGTCTCAAAAAACTCCGCAAGAGAGAAACTCCTTTCGCAATGTGGAAAGCACTGACATAATTGTTTTGAGAATAGTAGTGAACATAGGAAGATGAAAATCAAGGAGAAACTTCGAAATATTAAGATGTCGAAGAATGACACTATTCTACAGTATCTAAGTAAGTTCACACAAGTTCTTGATCAACTTGGCGGGGTTGGTGATAATGTTGTAGAAGCCAACTTGGTAAGCCTATCCTACTAGGCCTTCCCAAGAAGTAACAGGAGGGAGAAACTACCAAATTGGGAATGCTTATGGTCGGATTTGGTACATGAGGAAATAAGGTGGAATACTAGCGACGGGACTTCATCCAAGGGCAAGGATGAAGAAAAAATTGCATTTGTTGGAAAGGGAAAATGGAATAAATCACAATCCAAACCAGAATCTAGCCAAGGGGGCAAGAAGAAATATTTGTCCAAAATTAAACGCTTCCATTGTCATGAATTTGGACACTATGCCACGATGTGTCCACATAAAAAGACGAGCAAGAAGAACTTAGGAGGAGGAGTAGGTGAATCTTTTGCTTCACAGTTTGAGCTTGAATTTACCCTTATCGCATGCATGGTAACAAAAATGATGGGGAGTGTGTGGTACTTGGACTCAAGTGCATCGTTTCACATGAAAGGGTGTAGACAATTTTTCAGTGACCTAGAGGAGGAAGACTTGAAAATGCACATCGAGATGAGGTATGACAGAAGGTACAATGCATCTAAGATTTGTATATTAATTTTTCAAAGGGATTTGGTCACCCCTCTTAGGTTCAAGGATGTCATGTTCGTTCTGGGCCTAAATAAAAATATCATCTCCTTTGTAGTTTTGAAAGACTGTGGTTATGATGTGATATTTAGAGAAGGAAAAGGATTATTAATACACATAGCCATGGGATAGGTGAAACAAATCAGGGTTCATGTGAAGAACTTGTATAAGCTATATGTGGAAGAATGTGTTGCATTAAGCACTAAGGTGGAGAAAGTGCGGAGTCATGATGTTGGTGAACTTTGGAACACAAGACTTGGTCACTTGCATCATGGCGCCTTCAAGATTATGCAACAAATAACCACTGGCCTCCCTAAATGAGCACTTGACCAACAAGATGTATGTAAAGGGTGTACCTTGGGGAAGTACACAAAATCCACATTCCATGATCGGGAGAACAAAGCACATGCAGTCTCGAAAGGGATCCACTCTGATGTATTTGGACCTTTCTCGACAGCCTCCACTGCCAAACATAAATATTTTGTAATTTTTATTGATGACTTCTCAAAGAAGTGTTGGATCTTGATCATGTAGAAGAAAGATGAGACATTCTCCAAGTTGATATAATTCAAGGCACTCATTGAGAAAGAAATCAACAAGAAGGTGGAGGCTCTTAGGAGCGATAATGGAGGTGATTTTCTGTTGAGTGAATTCAAAAATTTCTATGTGAAAGAAGGAATTCGACAAGAGTTGACAACACTCCACGAAACAAAACAAAATGGGGTGGCTAAAAGAAGGAACCATATAATTATGGGCGCCATGACGGCTATGTTGCATTATCAATGCCTACCACTATATTGTGGGTAGAGGCATGTGACACAACTGTCTATTTGCATAACCAAATTCCTCGTCTGATTCTCGTCATGATTACACCGATGAAGGTTTTTTCTAGGGAATGTTGGATGTGTCACTCTCCAGGATTTTTGGAGCCTCTTTCTACCACCATGCCTCCAATGAATCAAGGAAGAAGCTTGAGCCAACAATAGAATTGGGGATTTTTATGGGTTACAAAAAAACTTCTCAAAACTATTATGTGTACTTGTCATCCCTCATAATGAAATTTATGTGAAGGGATGTAAAAGTTGATGAGGAGAAAGCGATGTGGTTCTCTCTTGAGAAGGAGCTCCAGATCCCAGTAGAAGAGGATATTTTAGCTCCAAAGGAGGAGACTCACAAATTTGTGGAGTAGCCACAAATTGAGGAGCTGAGAGTGGAGACATCCACTTAACAAGAACCATCCAGAGAAGGTAGAAAAACGACCAAGCAAACTAATAGACTTGTGCATGATGAAAGGGAGAATGTGGGAGATCCTTCAAATGTGCATAGGAAGAGAAGGTCACTTGATTGATACACTGGCTACAAGGCTCTAATGACTAATGTTGTTGAGACTGAGCCATCATCTTTGGAGGAATCAATAGAGAAACCTGTATGGGTTGATGCAATGGTGGAGGAATATGAATCCATTGTAAAGAACAGTGTTTGGGAAGTGGTCCTAAGACAAGCTAATAATTTTTTTGTGGGTTCAACATGGATCTTCAAGGTTAAGTAGGTAATAGACATAAGAATATAGAATTTTAAGGCCATATTTGTGGCCAAGGGATACTCTAGGGTTGAGGTAATTGACTATGAGGAGACCTTTGCTCATGTAGCAAGGTACTCATCCATTAAATCAATTCTTGCATTCTCTATGAAGATGGGGTGGAAGATCCACTAGATGGATGTAAAAAAACATTTCTAAATGGGGTTATTGAGGAGGAGGTGTACATTGAGCAACCACAAGGTTTTGAGACATTTGATGGGGAGTCTCATATGTGCAGACCCAACCGAGCATTGCACAGTCTCAAACATGTACCTCGTGCTTAGTACACCAGGATCAATAACTATCTCATTGGTTTGGGCTTCAAAAAAATTTAGTAGATGAAAATCTATATTACATCTTGGTAGAAGCTAAATTGATCATTATTGTCTTATACGTTGATGATTTGATTTTAACTAGTAATGAGCAACTGATCAGATCTTGCAAGGAGGACCTTGTAAGAGAATTTGAAATGAAGGACATGGGTATCATGCACTACTTCCTTGGGTTGGAAGTATGGCAAGGAGATGGGGAACTCTTTGTCTCTGAGGGAAAGTATGTAAATGAGATACTACATAAGTTCTACATGGAGAGTTACAAACCCATGGAGACATCTCTAGTGACCAACTGAAGGAAGGAGGATGCCACTTCAGGTGAGGAAGTGGATGCTACTATTTCTTGGTAGCTAGTGGGTTCACTCATGTACCTTGTGAACACATGATGAGATATGTGATGTGCGTTCAACTAGTTCAGCCAAGCTATGGTTAGGACAACCAAATTATTTTGGAACGAAACTAAGCATGTTTTATGGTACCTTAGAGGCACTACCCAGTTTGGACTATGGTACAGAGAGATAAAGGGAACAAATTTGTGTGGCTTCATAGATTCAAATTGGGTGAGGAGTCCATCAAACTCAAATAATACATCAAGTGGAATTTTTAGTGTTGGTTCTACAACTATTTCATGGAACAATAACAAGCAAATATTTGTGTTGCTCAGCTCGTAAGAAACTCAATACATGGCTGTAATTCAAGCATCATGTGAACCAATATGAGAAACATACTTATGGGATTATTTGGCTAGATCATGGATCCAACTATGATCTAATGTGATAATCAAATTTGCATCAAGCTCTACAAGAATCATGTATTTCACGATCAATCCAAGCATATAGATATTTAGTATCACCATTCACAAGATTGTGTGCAGAGGCAGATAATTTTGCTACAATACATTCCGACAGAGGAACAAAATGCTGAAATTTTGAGAAAGGCCTTGTCAAGAGGGAAGTTTGAGTTCCATAAGTGTAGAATAGAGGTGGTTGATAATCCCTTTCTTGCTGAGAGAGGGTGTTGAAAAATGCAGTGTGAAATTATCAATTTGATTTTTCCTTTGATTAAATTGAGAAAAAATGAATTTCCACATTAGAAGACAACTTGGATGTAGTTAATAGAGGTGACATTGTTCTTGTCACTCAGTTAGATCAATAAATTTGAGTTAGAGGAGTTAAATTTCAATTAAGCATGTGTGATTGTTAATTTGTAGCAATTAAGGATAGTTATTTCAAGTTGTCTTCACTTAAACAAGTTCTAACAATTGGAGGAACTAGTGGAAAGTTATTTGTTTAATGGGACTTCAGTCAAACTCAGTGTTCATCTAGTTAATTGATCAATCAACCCAAAATAGATAGTGCATGCAGATAATTCGAGTTCTCCAGTTGTGGTGGAGATTCTAAGGGAATGTAACATCAAGCATACAATAGTAAGCAGAGTACAAGTGTTGCATGCAATTAGATGATCAAGCTAGGGAACTTCACAATCAATTTGAGGATTTTACTAAATAATAGGGGCCTAATTTATCAGGGAATTACGTAAGGAAATAGGGGCTCAAGAAGAGGAAGAAATTGACTAAGTTTGGGTCAAATCTTCTGAATGAGCAGAAAGATAGGTCATTCACTTGCAAGTTGTGCTCAGAGCGAGCAAGCAATTGTAATACTTCTTTATTCATCTTCGTAGAAGCTAAATTTCCTATTATTGTCTCATATGTTGATGATTTGATTTTAACTAGTGATGAGCAGTTGATTAGATCTTGCAAGGAGGACCTTGCAAGAGAATTTGAAATCAAGGACATGGGTATCATGCACTACTTCCTTGGGTTGGAAGTATGGCAAGGTGATGGGGAACTAGTGACCAACTGGAGGAAGGAGGATGCCACTTCAGGTGAGGAAGTGGATGCTACTATTTATCGATAGCTAGTGGGTTCACTAATGTACCTTGTGAACACACGACAAGATATGTGATGTGAATTCAACCAATTGAGCCAAGCTATGGTTAGGTCAACCAAAGTATTTTGGAAGGAAACAAAGCATGTTTTATGGTACCTTGGAGGCACTACCTAGTTTGGATTATTGTACAGAGAGATAAAGGGAGTGAATCTGTGTGGCTTCATAGATGCAAATTGGGCAAGGAGTCCATCAAATTGAAATAATACATCAGGTGGAATTTTCAATGTGTTAACACTCAGGTTGTCCCTTGGCTCCTTAAGGGATACGGCCGAGGTGACCACAGACCAAGCTTTGGACTGCAACTTCTAGCCCAACTATAATCAGAGAGGGCTCTCTCTGTAAGGTTTGTCTCTGTTCTATGGATATTTTAGGCTAGTTATGAAGTGAAGGTTTCTTTGATTTATGTTTGGTTGGGAGGATGTCTTTCTGAAACTTTCAAGTGTAGTTTCTGCAGGTAAAATTAGTCCATTGGGCAATGGAGTCTGTGTCTGTTGGTTATTTGAAATCTTGAATTTGATGCAACTGGAGTTACAGGGCCGTTTTAGATACCTCATGAAACAAACTTTAAATTGTGATTATGGAGTGTAAACAACCAGTGAAAAGCAGTTAAGAATTTTTCACTAAGCTGGGATGTGAGAAAGGGATGTATTCCTCAGGAGAAAACTTGAACTCCTGAAATAATAAATCACTGTGATGATATAGTGTGAAAGGTAGCAAGTAAGAATTACACTTTCATTACCATAACTGAAGAAAAAACATTTAAAATAGCTTAGATTGAGTTCAGGGTAATTTGTGATTAAGTCCTGAACTATTCTTTTTCCTTGCTATTTAATAGTTCAAACATGGAGACATGAAACATATATGAAAGATCAACAAAACATATAACGAGAAGGTACAAGAGAAACTTATTGAGTCATGAGATACGCAGGAATCCTGCAACTTTCAACCAAACACCAGACAAGATCAAATAACACAGAGCTTTGGAAATTCCATCATCCTTTGTATTATTTCTCTGAGAATTATAGTAGAAGAGGAGCAGAATAGATATGAAAAAAGATTTCTTACATCCAATGTCCAACCCCTATTAACAAATGCGAGGGGGAATATATAGAAGTCTTATACAAAATATCTCAGGCATTAAGTCATTTGAGAGGGAAAATATCTTCATTAACTCGTACAGAAATTGGAGATAGAAAGTTATTACAATCGTTAATGAGCTTTAAAGGCTCTTAACTCCTGTCAGAACAATTTGACCTTTGGGGTTCACGGAGTCGGATGAGCGCTTTGTTATAACTGTGAATGACATGTCTGTGCAGCTGTGTCCTCCTGTAGCTTCTTGTCCCTGTCACCTGTGACTGCTAGTGCTGCTGTGGTGGCCGAATACTTGTGCTGAGTTGGCTCAGCCTCTTTCTGCATACCTGCTGATGTGTCTTTATCTTCCCGTGTATGAAAATTTAAATATTTCCAAAAAGTAATAACATAATTACTGACTTTGATTTAACAGTAATTGTATCAAATTTTCCCACACATCTGGTGTAGGCAATTGATGCTTCAAAATTGACCCCATGGTCTCATCGGCCTCTGTATATTTGTAAAAATGGGGAGGCTCATCAAACAAATGTGTGATTTCATTCATAATAATAAATAGACTTTCTACCCTGTTGAAAAGGGTCTGCCCTGTTATTGGTCCTGTTTTTGTTGATGAACTAGCTGCCTCTGAAATCTGATTTCCTGCAAAAGTGTTCACTCTCTTAGTATATTTCTCATGTGAGAGCAACTTTCCTGATGGCTCCAGCAGGCTAGGAAGACCCCTATTTTGTAATGCCATAAACCTGTTCTGGAACTTGTTGATGTCTTCTTGCATATCCTGGACTCTTCTTTCCAGGGTCTGAATCAGGTTTCTCAATGTCAGGACCCTTTTTATCAGTGAGATGGTCTATGTCCTGTTTCCAATTCCCATTTTGATGAGCTGGGAGCTTGTTCTGTAGTTTAGCACA
>APFE030233735.1:0-12569 GCA_000404065.3 Pinus taeda
ATTCATCTTAGTTGAGAATATCATTTTCTTTTCTAAATCATAAACTTTTAATACCAATACATGCATATCTCATAAGAATATTAAAAAAATATGAACATAAAAACAATTGAAGCAACTTAAAAAAAATTGAATTTGCTCTCATGTATTTGTGATATGAGATTTGGAATTAATATATTTTAATGGAAACTAATAAAATATGATTATGTAAATGAAATATAAAACTTCATCAAAGTCAATAAGACAAACTTACTACTTATTTCCATTTATATTGGTTTATTATATGTATTCCTTTATAGTGAATGTTTCCTTGTTAATTGTCATTAATCCTTGAGAAACTTTTGATGTCTTTGACTTCTATTATCCTACACAAATCAAAGTATATCTACACATCATTTAAATAAATAAATCATGTATAGTAACTATTTTTTTCTTTTTCTTATAAATTGAATTATGATTTTACTTATAAAATCAAAATACATTTCTTAACCATACTAAAAGTAGAAGGTTTAATTTGACAACATATGATTCTCTATTACCAAATAGATTGAATTACCTTTCCCACAAATTTGTTGAAATATAATTCTACAAACTAACTGAATAAAAAGTAATAAATTTAAATAGTTTATTAATCAAATAGTAAATTAAATTAACTTATATTTCACATCTTCAACATTGGTAATGATTAGTTTTCCTTGAGAGCCTTCCAGAGATTGACGGTTGAAAGCACTTATGGCAAGCACTTTAGGAGAGAGATCTACAAAGTCAATTAGACAAACAAGAAGGTCTTACGTATAAAAAAAAATATCAAGAACATTGTACTTAGCCTCTTTTTCCTAATCTTTTGGGAGCCAAATCATGTTTAACAATGTTTAGGTATAGGTGTTCTTGCTTCTTGACAACACCATTCTAAGTTTCCACGGTAAGTTTTGATTTGCATTGTCATAACGAACATTGAATAGCCTTCAATAGTAGATGTGAATCCCCTAAAGAGATCATGTGGAAAATATAAATGAATGGATAGATTAATGTCCCTAGGCCATTAAAATGGAAGAAATATTCACATGCACCATAAGCAATGGATTCAATTGATTAGAAATAGATACCTGAAAACAAGAGGAAGATAAATAGTCCACAAGATACGACTACATTCAATTCCAAGAGATAAATAACTCACAAGATGAAGGTGAAGTTGATAAATAAAAGTAGATAAGACATGGAGAGGATAAAAAAAACTTGATTTATTAATGAATCCAAGAGGCCTTCTTATTGGCTTACAAAGTCTCCAATTCAAAAACCTTAATCTAGGTATGTATGTCACTCAGAGTTACAAAATAATATAAAATGGATATGCACAAACTCCACAATAGAAAGAGATGCCTTCCTATGTAATTCACACAATTAAATAATATAATAATGTGTGTGCCCCTAGAAGGTTAGGCCCCCAACAGGGTATCACATCTCAAACATTGGATTGCCTAGTTGAGTTAGTTGGTTAAAGGTTGGGCCCCTAATGGGGTAGCACCCCTAAAATATTGTGTTGCCTAGTTTAGTTGGTTAGTTGGCTTCATCTTGAAGGGAACCATGCTCCTTAATATCTAGGCTTGTTGGTTGGTTGACTAGCTTTCTGGGTTGGATGTGTTGACTAAGCCCTCTTTGGGCATTGTGCTAGTGGGGGATGTCTTTGTTCCTCATATTTCCTCCTAGTTTAAGTGGAAAGCATCCTCACTTTCTCTTGGTTTTGAAATGGTGTTAGGAAAAGGGGATGAAAGTTGCAATGTATGAGGAAACTACCATTGTGTTGAGTGGTTGTGAATTTAAGGAATGAATTGCTAGTTTGCAAAATGATGTATTTAGGTTATGAAAGCTCCAATGAGATGAGAAATTATTGGGTATCAAGAAAACATACACTAAAATATGTAATGAAGAGAACTTGTGTCAATAAGATGAAAAATACCCTATATGTAGGCTATTTGATCAATGTGAGAGTTGTATATTTTATTAATCTAAAAGCAATGAGCTTGATCAAGGGCTTGGAGGAGTAACATTATCATTGAAAGATGCAAGTGCATGTGCGGATGAAGGGAGCTCTTCCTTGGCTCAATGGTCTTATGATAATGAGAGTCTCCAAAAGTCACCACATCACACTACTCTATATCGTTTAAGAAAGTGATCCCTAGATACATTGCTAGAGATTCGACCTTATTATTAGTTGCGTGGCTTAATCTCCAAGTGGATTTTATTTTCTAATTTCCTTAAGGTCCTTGAATGATCCCTCTACACTCATTATCCCATTGCATACTTTAACATTCTCATAATGTTAAGCCATGTCACATATTTTGATTGGATGCAAAGTTGGTTATGTGTTTGCATTCAATTTGATTAAGTGCCCACATTTAGAATTGGAGAGGATAATACATCCACTCCATCCAAAATCTACGCTATTGTAAACTAATATTGTTGTAGCCAAACCTTCTTTCCTAAATACAAACATATGAGAATCTCACAAAAAAATCATGCACTAGTAGAGTTTTATCATGATATACAATTGGTGAAAGGTGGAAAAATATACTTAGGGATTTCACTCAATTCTAAATCGAGCTAGATCATGAATTTAAATTGATCGAAGCCCTAAATTAATGTGAAATCTCACTTTCTATATCATTAAATTTCAATATTAAAAAAAAATCTTACAAGATTGAATGACTTATCCATATCCATCAATACATAGAAGTTATACCATACCTTATCTTAACAAAAGGGTAAAATACAAATTAAATTTGAAAAAAATATGACAACTAGCATTTAAACCTACACAAAAAGAGTTTTCACATCAACATTAATTATAACTCCTTCCAATATTTCTTGTTTTTTCCGCTTTGAAATTGTGTTTTTCCAGTAAATTGTATTCATATAACATCTAGAAGATTCTAATAACTTATGAATAAGATAAAATAATAATTTAATTTTTTACAATCACAACCAAGCTTCGAGCTAAATTGATGTATAAAACTCTTTTATTTGTGGAATAAGATACCTACCTCCACGACAACAATTTGACTATTAAAATTTATAAATAAATATTTTCAATTTTATTAAATTTAAATAATTTACAATAATTACACTTTTTTTTCTAAATAAAATAAAAATTAACTATATAAACAAAATAAACAACCTAACTAATAGATGAAATTATTTTTTTTTCACAGTAATCTTTTATTATTTAAAAATATATTTTTAAATATAAAACTCAAATTTTTTAAATTAAAAAACTTAAACTATTTTATATTATGTAAATTAAATAACTTAAAATAATTTACGAAAAGATCATATCCTTGAAAAACAAAAACAAAAAAATATTCTATCAATGAAAATCAAAACTTATCATCGAGCTAACAATAAAAGACATTGTAATTTGTCAGTGATCATCAAAAACAAAATAATCCAGGAAGTTGGGAAAAGCTCATAACTAACTAATTACTCTCAACGTCTCATTTTTTTCCGTTATGAAATATTTCGTCCCCATAATTATCCAAACAGATCTTTATGCGTAGCTGGTATTTCTCGGTCAAACCCAACCTCTAGTTAGGTTGACATGCCTTCTTTTGAGCGAGACTTTCGTCATCTTTTTCTTTCTAACATTGACACTTGTCGTGCAATTTCTGTTTATTATTTTTGTCATTCTATCAAAAGCAACTGCTGGAAAGTCGTATCCACTTGACATCTGTGCGCCGAGCTTTCGGGAAAGTTCATGGAGTTTATGGCACAATGCTCGGAGTTTACGTGATGGGCTGCATGCATGACCGCAGGTTTCGCGCTTAGCGCCATCACATGGCACACCATGCGGGTTCTGTCATTAATTCTCTTCCTGGCAAGATGTCCGGTCACAGCTTTTCTGCTTGGTTCGCCCGCCCAGATTGACGGTAAGAAGCCTCGATCTAACGGTGGATTAGCTTCTGGCTACTTTACCCTACTCCGGTTAGCTTGGGAGAAGACCTCTTTCGCCGAGCAGTCTCTCTACTAAACCTGCTCAGATGTTGATTCTCCTGTAAGCGGTCTCGTTTGGTTTGCCGCCACAACTGAGCTGCACCAGACTATGTATTCTCAGCTCCTCGCTCTGGCAGCGGATATTCCCACACCAGGTAACCTTAGAGTTTTGTTTATTTTGCTCTTGCTACCCCCAGAACGATGTTCCATTTATTTGTCTATGTTTTCCCCATGAATTATTGTCTAAACGTTTTCCAAATGCGCTAATCGTTCGCTCTGTGTGTATATGCCTTGTAGGTTGAAGGATTACTGTTCCAGGTTCCTAGGTACACTTGGTAGTGAAGTGCTCTTTCTACAGCAGTCTCTCTGCACCAGACTATGCATTCCTAGCTCCTCGCTCTGGTAGCGAATAATCCCACACCAGGTAACCTTAGAGTTTTGTTTTTTTTTTCTTGCTACCCCAAAACAATGTTTTGTTTACTTGTCTATGTTTTTCGCATGAATTATTGTTTAAACGTTTTCCAGATGCGCTAATCATTTTCTCTGTATGTATATGCCTTGTAGGTAGAAGGATTACTGTTCCAGGTTATTGGGTACGCTTGGTGGTGAAGTGTTCTTTCTACAACAGTCTCTATGGCTTCCGGGTGAGAGAATTGTTTCACTTTGGTGTCACGGCTGGAGGGATTGCAGCTCTAGTTAAATGGGTCTTGACGTCTTATGCTTGTTATAGTTTTCTTGGCTCTGTTCTTTCTGGAAATCCGTCGTTGTTTGGTAGGGTTTGACGGAGTTCCTAAGTTGATGCTTGGATTTTCCCTCTGGGGTTACTTCTGTATATTTTGATGATTAAGGGTGTTGACCCTTCCACGAACTCTGTATTTTTTTGCTACTGGGTCCGTCTAAACTCTGGCGATTGCTTGAAATGAATGGAATCCCTCCGGTTTACTCACTATGCTAATTTCTCTGCTTATAGATAGATATATTATTTCATGCTGGTACGATAATTGCTCATGTATCGCTTTAGTGTTGGTATCTAAGTTATTATGGCGTTTGGCTTTACTATCTGCTTCCATATTAACGTTAAGTAAACTGTGCAGTTTGTTTTCTTTTACGATTTATTTGCAACAACGTTAGTTTCTTTCTAGCTAATTTGCAGCCTCGACCATCATGATATTTGGCCGCCTCAGTTTGCTTAGAAATGTTAAATACTGGCTTTCAATTTTACTCCATTTTCCACAGAAGTTTTTACATTTAGTTTTCGAGGATTCCTTGTTACAAGGTTAGGGTTTTCATGGTCCTTCGGTTTTCTAACCTTGTTGATTTCATCCTCTGCTGCCATTTGTTTTGAAGGAAGTTATATCTAGAGGGTTTCATCCCTCGGAATACTCTTGAACGGCGGTGTAGGTGACTTGCCTACAAACCACAGAACTGGTTGAGTCCGATCCATTTTCTGAATTTTTTGAAACTCGGCATCTCCCACTACGCACTGGCGGAAATTCCAGATTTTTAATTAGTTGCAAGCAATCTTGAATTTTCTTGTTTTCAGAGGTTTAGTAGCAGTGTTCAAATGGTTATGCAAGGGAATTTACTTCGTTAACTGCAAAGTTCTTTCCTATGCAGTGTTCTAATTTTTGTATATTATGCTCATTTGTATTCCTACATTTAATAGGTAGCAACAATTTTCTTCTTACAAGTTGAACAGTTATTCTCCCGTTTTTTTTCTTAAAAACAAGAAACGGATTTGGGTGTCATTTTCTTTCAAAGTTTACTGTAAAAAAAAAGAAAGGAATGTAATACTGCACTTCAAAATTAACTAACTTTCCACAGATTTTAAGGGTTGGCTGAAATGAGTTCTTATCAATAATATATTTAAATTCATAGTGAAATAGTCTTATCACGAAAGTGGCATTTCTTAAAATTCATATGATTAATCATACTCTGTAAAAAAAAACATATGCATCAGGGTTCCTCTGTAAACATATACATATTAACCACTCTCTTAGGACCCCTTGCTTGCAGTACTCTACTATCTCTGTTCAAAATATCAATAGAGTCTCAGGATGGTACGTCATACCTGAGTTGTTTTTTAGTAAGTAACTGCACATGGAGAAGTCACCTCTAATTCTGTAGCTAGTCATCCAGCGAGACAAGTTCACGAATCCAACTCCTCTATCTAAATTTCCACAATTTTCCTTTATGCTACATGATGAGTTTGAGCACTATTGACATCCTTTCTTTATGGATGAAATTTGTGTGTTTCACCCATAGTAGCAAAGATTCAAATACGAATATGAAGATGATTCGATATGACAAAGTACGTAACAAAAACTAGCACGACGTGAATACAGAGGCACACTGACTAATAAGTACCCTAGCATAAAAATGCAACTAAATAACATTGTTCTTACATATTAAAAAGTCTTCAATGGGATGGAATCATGAAAATAAATTAACATTGGTTCATACTCCAGACTTAGAAGATAGAAATTGAAGTATATATATATTTTTAGAGGTGAAATGCAGCCTAAAAAGATAGCCCATGAATGCAACCGTGGATTGAAAAAAATGCAGCCCATAAAGACATCTACATGCAGCCCAGAAACAGAGCCCCTCGAGATAGATTTCAGGACCTCATAAAGCAGAGGAAAAGTCACTTAAATTAGAAACACACAATCTCAGTGTTCTACTTATAAAACGGTTAAGTTATTTGTTGATGTTTCATTTTAGAAAATCAGATATTCCTCGAAATTGGCCGTTTTCTTTATATTTATAAGTTGTCCAAGGGCTTTGTTTTTTTAATTTTTTGGATTTTTTTGGGTTTACCAGTCAGTTGTGTACCATATGCGCATTGCGCAATGTAGGAAAATTTGGTCGCATTTAGTAGTGAAGCGAAATTTCTATACAACAGAGACCAATACAACTGAATCTTGCTACTATTATTGCACCCCTACACATGATTTATTCTCTGTTTTTCACTGGACTGCCTGGATTAGTTCGTCGGCAGCCACAACTATTGTCCCATTCTCTAGAAAAATTGAAGCGTAATGTAGATTTTATGGTTAAATCTACGGGTCTTTCATTGGATGATTTGGTGAAGTATCCAGCTCTGCCTTTATTCAGCTTGGAGAAGAGGATAATTCCTCGGTATAAATTAATGAATGTATTGAAATCCATGGAAGTGCCAGAGTTCAAAAGAGAGATATACTTACCAACTATTTTTAATCGGCCAGAAAAAGTTTTCTTGGATAAATATGTGAATAATCACCCTGAATCCTCAATTCTGCTGGGTATTTACCATGGTGGGAAAACTGGGGACATGCAGTGAGTGTGTCTCGATTGTTGTATAGTTAAACCCCAAAAAAGTTTTCTTGGATAAATATGTGAATAATCATCCTGAATCTTCAATTCTGCTGGGTATTTACCATGGTGGGAAAACTGGGGACATGCAGTGAGTGTGTCTCGATTGTTGTATAGTTAAACGATGAATTTTGTGAATAATTTTTTCTTAAAATGTTTCAAGATTTTATTCATGATTTTAAATGAGTAATCTAGTTGTAGTCTTTTATGCCGGATTCATTTGTGTGATGCCACAGTTGGGTTTCCTGGAACATATGCATTTGAATAAAAAACAATGTTTATGATTTTATCTTAACCTTGGATATATCTCTTTCTATATGATATGGGAGAATAGTCAAATGTGTAGTTTTGAAGTCAAATAATTCATGAACTATTATGTTTTTATAAGATTGTTAAAGTATCTTTGTGTTGATCTGCATGCCTGGTAGGTTTGTAAGAGGTAAAAATGTGCAGCACCTTACAGCATGCAAGTTTGTAAGAGGTAAAAATGTGCAGCACCTTACAGCATGCAAGCTTATAAGCTCCTATAGCGTTACTCCAAATTAATTTAAAGTTGATCAAATATAACCCCTAAAACCTTCAAATATGTTTAACTAACCGAACTCGGGGGTTTATAAGCTGTAACCATATACTTGAAACTATTTTCTATAGACGACCCTGGCCGAGTGTGCAGAGTGATTATAGAGATTTAATCCTGCAATCTTATCCTTTATTTCAGGAAAAGAAGCTTCTTTTGAATGTTGTAAATTGAAATCAAATTCATAAACAAAAATGTTTTGAAACATAAAGATAAATTACCTTAAATTCAAGGACGAGAATTTTAATCAACAATGATGTTTTTGATGGTATGTGTTATTATTCTAATGCATGGTAGAGGATCTAATAGAGTATGTCAAAGCTTATGCATGCTTACAGTGATGACCAAATAATTTTCTGGAGAAATTTCCGGCTTATTTGCTTATATCAAACATTTGTGTAGGGTTTCAACCAATTAACATTCCATTGAGTATGTATTTAGAAATCAGTGATTTTGGGATCAAATCCCACATAGCAATTCTATACATGTTCTTCAAATTCCTTCAAGCTTTTGAAAGTAAAACCAATGAATTATCAAATTTTACTATAATAAAAAACAATTAGAAAGCCTTTAGCCATCCCAATGCTCATCCTTTAGGCTTGAACCAACATCTCTTCAAGAAAAATTCAACAATTCCAATTCAATAATCCTATTGTACCTTTTGAGACAATTGCTAGTATATATACACATCTGTTATTCACATCCTTAGGGTGCTCTGCTTGTTATCAAACTAAATATTTTTTCCCGGTTAACGATAACAGACTCAGTGATTTCTGTGATCACAGATCGACAAATATGTTTTCTGCATTTTCTTATTTCATTTTTATATATATTGTTTAGGTCATTCTTACACCATAAATAAAAGTTATATGGTGGCAACATAAAAAAAAAAAACAAGAGTAATGACATTGCAACCATTTAATTCTCTTTTAATATTTTAAAGAAATTGCATTACAAATATTTTAGAATTAGAAATATTTTAAAATATTATTTGTATTTTGTCGATCTAAAAATTTTATTATTTAAATTAAAAATATATGTATATCAAAAAAAGTGAATTTGCTATTTATTCACTAAATTTTGATTAGATAGATACACAATCTCTAATCCTGTGTCTATTACCAGTCTAACAATATATGAGCAATTATTATTTTTTTTTTAATAAAAATTTAATAGTATAAACTTAAATCTAAAAAAGTTGATATATATAAAATTTTTAATCTAGTTGATTATAGAGATAAAAGTTCTCATTTGCAAAAATTTATAAAAAAAATAATTAATATAAATTATTTTTTATATATACTTTTATATATTATATTAATTATAAAATTATAAAATATTTAAATTAATATTTAATATATATAATATTTAAATATTATTATTATTTAAAATTATCAATTACTTTTTGCAATTAAAAGAATGCGGAGGTGGACGCTTTCTCTTGAAAAATCTTGTAATAGGTGTGTTGCATTAGCTCTGAGGTGGCTGATATCCTCCCTGTTTTGTAATAGGTGTGTTGCATTGGCTCTGAGTGGCGTATATCCTCCCTGTTTTAGGTTGTGCTTAGAAGGTTTTTGTTTGTTTGTGTTGCACAAAGAGCTGTAGCACACTTGTTTTCAAGGAGGTACTGGTGCTAGTCTTCACACAAATAACTTGAGATGTTTAATGCACCTGTGTTGGATATTTTTCATATCTGTCTGCTATTACTCGCCACACTCTATATCCTCTATGTAATCATTATTGAACACTATTGGACTGCACGTAGGAGACCACATGTCTGCTTGGAAAGGCCTTCTTAAGGTTTTTAAATCGGAGGTGGACATTGAGACTGCGATTCCTCAGGACCAGTCGAAACTCTATTATCTTTGGAAGAGTTTATTATCTCTTGTCCAGGTAAAGATTTAAGCTCTAGATGTTGCCATAGATGGTGGAGGCATTTGGGGTGTTGGTGTTGTTACTATTGCTGGTCTTTTTTCTATCGGTATTTGCTCAATCAACGATTATCTCCACTTTGTCTCGGGCCTATTGTTTTGGACTGGATTTCAGCTTCTCTACTGCTCGGGGCTTTACTGCTACTATTGTGCTATCTATGTTTTTATTTGGTTCCATTGGTTTGGGTGTGCTGCACCAGTGGTGCTTGTGGCTCTGGGGTGGCAGATCTCCTTACCGATGTGGAAATTTTGAATTTTTTTTAGCCACTGGATTTTCATTGCTGACCATTGATCTATTTTTACGATTTCGTACCTGGCAAACTTAACTCCACTACGTCTCAGGGGTGGTAGATGCATTGGCATCAATTTGAATTGAGTTGGTGGACTTTATTGTTGATTGATACACTTCTCTGTCCTTTTGGCAGTGCCATCGAATATTATATTACACTGATCTGGGCTTGGTGGGATCATGTATCAGATTTGTACCTTCGAACGGTCGACGTGTACATTTTCCCATATATATTCTCTGTTTATATTCGTTCCTCCACATTGTCTACTTCTGGTAAGTGGTGGATTTTTTCTCCAGTTATTTCTATCGGTGGGATTTTTATGCATTTATGATTGCCATGCACTTTCGTCAGGGGGCTCTGTGTTGGTCTGTCTCTGCGCAATGGTCTTGTCCCTTCTCTCGGAGTTTATTGCTGTGGTATAACTTCTTCTCACGTCACGCATAATGTTATTTCCATCTTTTCAGCATTTTGTTATTCCGACATTGGATTATATTTCTGCCCTCCTTTCCTATCCGACTTGACACTACCTTGAACTCCCCCCTGTTTCTGCTCATGGCCCACATGGCAGATTTCGTTGCTACTGTGGATGTCTATGTGTCCTCACACTAGGCTTTTATCCAAGCCACCCTTGATGCTGAATGCGCACATCTCCTTGATGGACCCTGGACCCTCGAGGGCGTTTGCATAAACTTTTGGATCAATTGACCTTACTCTCTTTTGATGCATGTCGAACATGTGGCTCACATGCGACGATTGGGAATTCTGACCATACACTTCACAAGGGTGGGCATCAAAAGGGGCGACGGTCTTGCGGTAAGGCCATCAATCATGCATCTGAGATTAAGCTATTGAGCTTCAGCTACGATGTGACGTGGGATAGAATCACAAGTTTGCAAAAGAGAGTGTTGGTCAGTAGATGGTTTTTCGCTAATATTCAGGAACAAGACATGCAACCGTGGGTACATACCAAATGGGCTCCTATTATCGGTTACCTGCTAAAGGTGAGCAAACTTATGAATGCACGGTTTAGCTTTCATTTTTTATATCAGGATGATCTAGAGAAGATAAGGCGGCTTCCTTAGGTTCAGGGTTGCATTTTATTATTTCTACAAAATTGGTATGTGGGATTTAATCCATTGCGGGATACTTTGAAGAACAATTTTGTCTGGGTTCTCAGGTTTACTCTTGGAGTATTTGACTCGCAGAGTATTCTGAGATTTGAAACCCTATCGTTCGTTTCATTTATGTTGATGCAAAATGTCGGAGACAAATGTGTGGCTTAGATCCTGGTCGAATTAGGATTCTCTGGTGGCCTTCCAGGACAAATTGATTTGCCTTGCGAGCTGGCTGTTCACAGACAATATTTGGACTATTGGTGCTTACCTTTTTGATGCCTCTTATGTCACCATTCGGGGCATCTACTGGAAAATTGTCCTCGTAGACTATATCATGGTTGAAACAATGAACACCGAGACTGACAGTGACGTGCGCACACTACTGTTGACAAGCTCAAGTATTGACTTTTCTTCTGAAAAATCTCGTGTTTTCTTGAGATTTCTACCTCCTCCCCCTCCATATCTCCACGTCATTCTCTGGACCCTGTTTCGCCTCCTCGGGAGATCTCAACTCCGTTACATGGTATGGTGTTGCTCCCTCTTGTGCTACTGTCTATTACTCCTACACTTTGGATTTCTCCTGCCCCTTTCCCCCGCTCCTTGCTCCACCACCACCTCCCCTGGTATCTCCAACTTTGCCATATAGCTCTCAGACCTTGGATACCTTTCCCATCCCACATTTCCCGCTCACTTCTCCTTCTTCCTTTCACCCTCTTCCCACAGAACTTTCACACTCCCCACATATGACCTCCTCTCCCCCTTCACCACACCCCTTAGGAGGACTCAGAAACTCCCCCCCCCCCCCACAAACTGTTGAAGCGAGATGGATTTTTCTTATGTCTAACCCAATCAAAGATACACAGCTCATCCATTCAAAAGCTGTCCCCATCCTCTTTTCTACCGTGTGTTGAAAAGAATATAATTCCAACTGCCGCGTCAGGATCAGCAATCAACAGGAACATGAAAACCACCACAGGAAACCTAAACAGCTGGTCTCATATCGCACCACCCTTCAGCGAAAGGTAGTTTCCGTGCAACGAGCTCCGATGGAATTGGGAGCTGACAACTGTCCAGCAAGTGATGCTGGCCTGACATCAGCAAGTCACATCCGTCGGAAGGTAACTTCCGGTCTTCTTCCCTATCCGATATCCATCCGATCATGTTGCCTCTCTCTCCGCCGTTTGATTTTCTGGAAAGCACTCCGCCATTTAAACTTGTGGAAGGTACATACGGTTCTGTCTAAATCAATTATGCGTGGACCATAACCCATACGTCAAATTAAAACCATGTCATAATATTTTGGTAAGGTATTTAATTT
>APFE030233736.1:0-12401 GCA_000404065.3 Pinus taeda
GTGGAAAGCTCTAACTCTCAAATGTGGATTAATGCCATGAATGAAGAGATGAAATCTATGTATGACAATGACATTTGGGATATCGTTCCGTTGCCTAAAGACAAGAAACCCGTTGGTTGAAAATGGATATTTAAGACTAAGCAGGATTCTAAAGGCAATGTTGAAAAATACAAGGCACGTCTTGTTGCGAAAGGTTTCACACAGAAAGAAGGCATTGATTATAAAGAGACTTTCTCTCCAGTTTCATTGAAAGACTCTTTAAGGATTATATTGGCGCTTGTAGCACATTATGATTTAGAACTTCATCAGATGGATGTAAAGACGGCGTTTCTCAATGGTGACATTGATGAAACGATCTATATGACGCAGCCAGAAAATTTTGTATCAGGTGATGCAGGGTCTATGGTTTGCAGACTTAAGAAATCTATCTATGGACTAAAACAAGCATCTCGACAATGGTATTATAAGTTTCACCAAGTTGTTAGCTCATTTGGTTTTGAGTCTAACATAGTAGATGAATGTATATACCTTAAGTTCTGTGGGAGTAAATTTATTTTCTTGGTTTTATATGTCGATGACATATTGCTTGCCAGTAACGATAAGGATATGTTGCATCAAACTAAGAATTTCTTATTTAAGAACTTTGAAATGAAAGATCTTGGTGATGCATCATTTGTTCTAGGGATTGAAATACTTAGAGATAGATCTCAAGGTATTCTGAGGTTATCCCAGAGGAACTATATCGATAAGATTCTAACAAGATTTGGCATGCAAAACAGCAAACCAGGAGATACCCTATATCAAAAGGAGATAAGTTTAGTCTGAAACAATGTCCCCAAACTGACTTAGATAAAAACATCATGAAAGATATTCCCTATGCCTCAGCCATGGGTAGCATCATGTATGCACAAGTAGGCACGCGTCGGATATTGCGTTCATTACCGGAATGCTAGGGAGATATTTGAGTAACCCAGGTATGGAACACTAGAAGGCAGCCAAGCGAGTGTTGAGATACCTAAAGAGAACAAGGGACTATATGCTCACGTATCGGAGATCGGAACAACTCGAGGTCATTGGATATACCGATTCTGATTTTGCAGGATGTGTCGACAGCATGAAGTCAACATCAGGATACATCTTTATGATGGCAGGTGGTGCTGTGTCATGGAAGAGTGCTAAACAGTCATTGGTAGCCTCCTCCACTATGGCAGCTGAATTTGTTGCATGCTTTGAAGCATCTAATCATGGCGTATGGCTGAAGAACTTCGTCACAAGTCTAAAAATTGTGGATTCTATTCAGAAACCACTCAAATTATTATGTGACAACAATTCAACAGTGTTATACGCAACCAACAACCGAAGTTCGTCAAAGTCGAAGTACATTGACATTAAATTTTTGGTTGTAAAAGAGAGAGTGCAAAATAATGAATTATGTATAAAACACATAGGTACAGACTCCATGATTGCGGATCCTCTTACTAAAGGATTACCACCCAAGAAGTTTCACCAACATGTTGCTTGCATGGGTGTAATATCTGTTTAGGATAATTAGAAAATGTGGGAGTCTGAATATGTTTTAAGTTCTGTTTTTGATGTTCTATGTAATGCAATTGTAAACAATTTTGATGATATATACAAGGTTGCATTCAGTTTCAGTTTCATTATTTCTTTCTTTAAAGTTTAAATTTTTGGCCTCATACAGTAAAGTAAAGGTGACTCAATTAGAAATAGGCACGTCTAATCACACTTACGTGTAATTTCTAAACTATATGTCCAAATCAGATTCATGTCATTCAATTATGTTGGCAGCGTGATTTATGTCAATTTAGTTGCGAATAAATGTGACAAATGCCGCTTAAGTCCTTTGTTAGCATAATTGATGGACGAAATTGTTTAAGAAATACGATAAGTAAAGACAGAAAATTTGCATGCAATAAAGTTAAGGATATATAATCAAAAGGTTGCACTTGTCCATGTGGGAGATTGTTGGATTTAGAGACGTCTAATTACAATAATTAAGTTGGACATACATGCATTATGATTATGATATCAAATACTATCACAAGATTACATTTATGTAATGATTAAAATATGCCAAATAATGTGATTAATTAAGTCATGGCATTATACGTATTTAAATAAGGATTTGGATACGAATACATATAGAATAATGTTAAACAATTATAATTGTTAATGGACCGATTATAGTTGATTAAAATAATAGCAGTAATAAATTTGAGCTAAATAAGGAAATCAGAATCTATTCTAATTTATTTCAGTTTTTCTGGAAAGTTCCCAATTTCGAGATCTGAAAATAATAACAGTAATAAATTTGAGCTAAATAAGGAAATCAGAATCTATTCTAATTTATTTCAGTTTTTCTGGAAAGTTCCCAATTTCGAGATCTGATGAAATCCGAAACTCCAGATTTTTTGACAGACTTGTTTCAGCTAAATTTCGGCTGCCCTAGGATTAGGGTTCTAATTTATTTCAGTTTTTCTGGAAAGTTCCCAATTTCGAGATCTGATGACATCCGAAATTCCAGATTTCTTGACAGACTTGTTTCAGCTAAATTTCGGCTGCCCTAGGATTGGGGTTTTGCACTGCTATAAAAGGGTTGAGTCTCCAAGGCTTGCAATCATCCAGAAAAATTGTCTGCTCCATTGAAGACTAGATACTCTGTCATAATATTTAGGATAGCCAGAGAAAAGGATTGCAAGTTCTTGGAAGGACTCAAGAGCCAATAACTCAAGTCAAGACCAGGAGCCTTTGAAGATGGAAAGTAAGTTCCGCTGTGCATTAATTTTAATTTCTTACAAAGGAGTAGATCTTGGTTAGGGTTTAAAGTAATTAGGAAAACCCACAAAGTAAAACCAACATTTATTTCACTATTGGAGCTCCATCTTTCCTCATGTCTTCCTAAAGAAGTAATATTAAAAATATCAACAGTGGCTTCAATTTTTTTTGGGTTAAACCTGTGTTATATTAATATATTTTAAACAGAAAAATAAGGTGTCCATGATTTTTTTGGATTAAAATACAATTTTTAAAGTGCATGTTGAAATATAATTTCAACTGCCGTGCAACTGCTGTACAGCGATGTCAAAACCACCATGGATTTCCCCGCACCATGGCTTCAATTTTTTTTGGGTTCAACCTGTGTTATTTTAATATATTTTAAACAGAAAAATAAGGTATCGTTGATTTTTTTGGATTAAAATGCAATTTTTAAAGTGGATAAATGAGATGATCGTTGAATGCTTTTTGTTAAAATACAAAATTTGAAGTAGAAAATAAGATGGTCGGTAATGACTTTTGATTAAAATAAAATTTTAACGTAAAGACCAGCGTAAAGATTTTCAAATATGACTTTATTGTTTTGGAATGAAGAAATGTAAATTGATATCTTGCAGGTGGGTTGGAGGATCGACTTTTGCAACTTTCGTGTTCCACGACGCAATGACTGAAAGCGTGTTGTCTGGGAAGGAACAGCAACTATCCCGCGTTCCACATCAAAGTCAAAAGACAGCCTCCCCGCCGACGCAAGATCAATGGTTATGTTGCGTAAGCGTCGACGAACCAATGTATCGTCCTTTCAGACCTCGTCTATTCGTTCAACTCGGAACTTTCACTTTCATCGTCACCTCTAGCCGGAATGATTGTTAAATTGCGTAAGCACAGATGATGGTCTGAAAATGGAATTATTAAATTTTTTTCTGATTTGAAAGTTTCAACGTTACCTTTCCGAATACTGTGTGCTGAGTCTGAAAAGGAAGAATCTTTGTCATGCATGAGAGCCAATGAGATTTATTTAACGGTGCTGAAATCCATAACTATCTGGCGATTGACTCGACAACAGAGCAGGATTGAATAAGTCTTTCCTGGACGCCGCGGCATCAGATAGTTAATGGCGCTGATTCGCTGAATAGAACAATTGTTTGGTGTTTGACTCGACAAGACAGCAGGACCTAATATTGTTTTGGTAGGGGTGCAGACATTAGGTGATCGAGGAGCCAGCTGTCTTGGTGTCGTTCAAATGCCTCTCTGTACCTTCCTGCTGAGTGGATACACGTATACTCATCTCACTCGAATTCAATGCCTAACTTCATCAACCTTTTACCACTTCAACATAGATTAGACTGAGCCGAACTTCAACAAACTTGTTACCCCTTCAACATAGATTAGGCAGAGCTTAACTTCAACAACCTTTTACCACATCAACATAGATTAGAGAGTGACGAATTGTCACTTCATAATTTACATTTATAAATACTTCATCACGGTTCTTTTGTAATCCATGTCTTCTATGTTCTTTATTTGTCTTCTCTCGATCAGTCGGGATTGGTGCTTTTTGCAGTTTGAAGCTCAAAGCCGAAAAGGTGCAGCATAAGGGATTAGTAGCTTTGCATTGAAATTGTGCTCTTGCACATACTAGGATATATAGAGCTCACAACATTTCTGGTATTGGATAGAGTTACCTAGAAAAATCTATCTGCCATGGAGGCGTTTAATCAACATGTTTTTGCACGACCGTTTGCAGCCAAATTTGTTCAGATGGTCGTATGTCTGACCTTCTTGACAGCCATGGCCTCGGCTATGATACAGAGGCACACATTCATTGTACGTTTTCGTAACTTCAATATCTTTGCTTTCTCTATTAATTGCAAAGTTTTGTCCTTATCATTTATTTTAAGTATTGTAATCTCTTTTTGATTTAGTAATTGATTAACATGCCTTCAATGTCATGATTCATATCATATTATTAACCTAATACTAACCTGCTTTCTTTGAAAATTCAGCTTTCATTGTACGACTGTCAAGAAGCTTTGTGGAACGCATAATATAATCACTGTGAACGGACAGTTCCCAGGTCCAACGCTCCATGTTACTAACGGAGACACCCTTATAGTCAAAGTCTACAACAAAGCGCAGTATAATGCTACTATTCACTGGTGCGTCTCGAATTCCGCTGAATCATTTGAAGTTGGAAATTATTAATTCCTACTTGTCTATGGTTACAATTCTCCATTTGAGGAGTTTGTTCCTACATTATAGGGATTTAGTTTCTTCTAGATTAGTGTGTGGTTGAGAGAATCTCTCAACCACACTACTTTACGTCTAAGATAGCATTCCTATCTTGAGACTATGATTGTATAAATATCTTGTAATTTCCTCATTCATTAATCATTAGAATATATTATTTGATTGAGCTAATTTTATCTTGGTATCAGAGCTCAGGAGGGCCTCGCCCCTCTTGGGCTTAGCCCCTCCTGGGTTGAGGGAAAATAAAGAGTTTATCGTATTATATATTGTATGTCCATCAATTTTTTTATGGTCTGTTCAAGTGCTTGATCGAACCTGTGTTGATTGACTATGGAGGCATGGTCATTTGAGCTATCTGTGAGCGCAGGATTTGATGTGTTCGTGTTCCACTGGTTCGAACCTGATTGGGATCTGATTGGGAGTTTCTGAGTATCTAGGGCCATTCATCTCTCAGACAGATGACAGATGAGGTTAAGATGCTGTTGTTGGTGCTGCCGCTGCCATTAGCACTGGGTTTCGTTGTGCTAGGCTGGAATCTGGATGTGGCCTTATTTTAATGAAGCCCCCGTATCCCGATGGCCTTCATGGAGGGCGGCATAGTTCTGGATCTCTGTTAGATGCGACGACGCTCAGAGATGGGCAAAGAAAATGACGAGGTGTCGGCTCGTAAGCGGCTCTGCCCTTCAAGGAGTTCTCTGTGGCGGCCCAGGGTCAGAAGCCGGAGACTCGAACCCTGGCCGACCTCAATCTACCACACGCCTGTCGCGAGGTCATCGATTTGCACAAGATCGCTGTGGAGCACGAGATCGCTGTGGAGCATGAGATCAAGAAGATGATCCTCCATGTCGCGCGTTCGATCCTCGCTGGCAACGCTTTCGGATTTAGCGTCCCCGCCCGCGGTAACGCCAACTGCGAGGAGCTGTTCTTACCTTTCAGATTCCAAGAATGCCAGGTAGGTGACTGTACCAGAGAAAATAAGACATGGGATCGTAGTTGGTAACTGTGAGCGAGAGACGTGTTGTTCAATTTTATTCCTTTGGGAACCAAAAACCATGCCAGGCTGAGGCTCAGAAGCCATGGGCAGCAGCAGCCGAAAAGTGGTGTTTGTGGGATTCAACCAGGACTACGGGTGTGTGGCGTGTGGGACAGAGCGGGACTTCAGAGTTTACAACTGCGAGCCCTTCAAGAAGATCTTTCGCAGGGAATTGATATCGAGCATTAGCGGAGGCGGAGATGGATGCGGAAGAGGCATCGTGGAGATGGTCTTCCGCAGCAACATCTTGGCCATCGTGGGCAGAGGTTCGAATCCCCGTTACCCACCCAACAAAGTGATGATATGGGATGACCACCAGGGCCGATGCATCGAGGAGCTGGTTCTGTTCGGGGTGTCTCACTCAATAATAGCTCAACCCAATTGGGCAACGAAGCCTGCTTGATGTTGAAGCTATCAGCAAACGCATTTCGAAGGAGCGAAGTTTTTAAAGCACTAAAATTTGAGTACATTGTGGCGAAGGAGGCGGCGAAATGCAGCTGGAACGGAAGGGACTGTTTTTAAAGAGGAATTGAGGAATGAGGCAGCTGTAGCGGTCGCATCTGCAGCGTTCCCTGCTGTCAGCGATTCTCTGATATGGCCAAATCGACAAATAAAGACATCGCTGTGTCTCAGAAGTCGAATTCCAAGAGCGTCGAGGAGGCGTTCGCGCCGAGGTCTCGCAGATAGAGATTGGGATCGACGTTGTGGAGCGTGATCCTGTGGAGCGTGGAATGCAGACAAAAGGAATCAAAATGAGAAGAATGACGCTATTCTCTGACCTTTTTTTTCCAAGAAGAATGACGCTGTTTCTCAGAATCATACATTGCAGATCTGAGGCGCTTTATTGCAGAGCTGGTTGCCAATTTTAGTGGGATGTGCCAGAATGGGGGAAGAAGTGCTCAAGGCACTGGATTCGTTAGACCTGCTGCTGTTCTATCTTGAATATAAGCATTTGATCCAAGATCAGTGAATCATGCTGCCAGGGAGATCAACAGGATCTCGATTGTCTCCATTGCAATTTTAAGGAGTAGCCCCCCTGTTCAGCTGCTGTTGACCCTTCATCAAGCAAAAGGGCGTCAAGCAGGAGGAGCAGAAGGGAACAATCTGCATCATCTATTGCCCCAGATGGAGATGCAAATCCAAGTCAGTCTGAAAAACGGGATGGTGCCTCAATCCGTGAGCAGTATTTGGCAGATGTGTTGTCTGAGAAGGCCCACCATGAGAGAAGCAGGTCTGGTAGGCATAGCAGGAGGATGAGCCGTGTTGGTGTGTGGAGACCCCATTTGGAGAGTATTTCTGAGGTTGCTTCGTTCTGACGGATTGAGTCGATTGTTAGATCAGCAGAGATCAGCGGTGGAATCTCAATTTTTTTTGCGGTTCGTGTGGCCTACGAGAGATTCGACGAGGAAGTCCATCAATCTGTTGTATACATGCAGAAATATATGATGCCATGAGGGAGGATTTATCTGTGATGAGGAGTATTTCTGCGGCAGGCATTTCAAGGTAAACCCATGCCATCACGATATTTTGAATGCAGATCGAAGCTTATTCGGTCTGATTGGGCGATGAATCCACCCTCCAGTCTTTCCCTATATAATAGAAATGCACAGTAATCATTCGCTACCCTGCATCTCTTACAAATATTTATATAGCTCGTGCTACAGACATTATCATTTAATAGCAGGGCTGCAACCGTAGTTCTAAACAGTAAAGAAAAAAATGGGTGTTATGAAGCTTCTTTTGACAATCTTAGCCCTTGTTTCGGTTACAACACTGCAAGTTGTTTACGGAAGCATAGTATGCGAGAAGCTTTCCTGGGAACTTTGCGCTCTTTCTGTATCGTCTTCTGGAACACGTTGTGTGCTTGAGAAGTCTATTTTGAAAGATGGCACTGTGCTGCATGAATGTTTGTCGTCTGAGGTTATTGCTGAGAATATTGATGAAGGGATTGGACCTTACCATGGAACAGTTTGTGGACATGTGCATCCTCTGTGGATGTGACTACTTTGAAACTATTCAAGGTATTGGGGTGGTGAGCTGTTTTTATCTTGCTATCAGATGTTGTGGAATTCTGTAGTTTTCCCCTCTTGGAGATTGGCCGTGATGTCTCTGATGGAAAATTGGCTGGAAGTGGAGAGAATCGGGACGGGGTCCCATTTTCTCGGGGTCCCAGTTTCGAGGATGGACCCAGTTTTGAGATGGCTTTCAGTTTTTTGATGGAAAAGCTACTGATTTTTTATAATAAGTATTTCATGTCATGGTATTTATGTTATTATTGAAGTGACTTTGGTCTGACCAACTATTGTCACAATTTTGAATGTGTGTTGGAACTAGTCATTCCAACACTAAGCAAATTTGCAGGGAATGGTGAAGACGTGACAGTGAAAATGATATCAATTGAAGCTACATCAGAGATTGGAGGATGATCGAGATCCTGTTGCAGGTTGTTAGTAAGCATAAGGAAGTATGCTTGAAAATTGTTCTTGAAGGGAAAATTGTGTTCTCTTCATAAGGCTATGAGTGCCTCCGTTCTGGTGGACAACAAAGTAGATTTTTTTGTTTTAGTGTGGTTTGTGGGATAGACTCCCTAGTATTATTGTAATAGTCATTGTATGTACTAGAAACTCCAAATGTTGAATGTAAGCCTTGCTAAGGCATTTGAAAGTTCGTGGTGATCTCAAAACCACTTTGTAATGGTTTGTGGTTAGCCTGAAACCATCTTTTGTCACTGTGATGTGACAGTTGGTGGTGAACCAGAAACCATCTATAGAGCCTTAGTGGCTACACGAGTTGCCCGATGGTGGCAAATTGAGATCCTTGATCAGCTTAGTGGTAGCAGATCGGATCTGCCCGGTGGGGGCAAAACAGAGCTCTGTGATCTGCTCGGTGGAGGCAGATGAAGTCGACGGATTTGCCCGGTGGTGGTAAATCGGATTGCCCGGTAGTGGCAGTGTGTACACGGGAGCTTTGTGCTCATAGGAGCAGGTGGATTGCAGTAACACCTAGCTCGGACTCAGATGATTTTCTCTGAGTAGAAGGGGATTGGCGTTTTTCGCGCTGACAGCAGCGCCAGGATGGCCAACTAGCGCGTCTGTTAGGCCATTAATCGCGCCAATGGCGCGAGTTTATCATTCAAGATCGCGCCAATTCACCTTCAAGTGGATCTGCAGGAGAGGCAGATCGGATCAACTTGGCTGTATTGGAAACGCCAAATTTGCAGATTGTGGATCTGTCCGAGGGCGGCAGATTGTGTTTTTTGGAGGATTTGTACATGCAATTCGTGTGATGATGATGGTGGATTTGACTATCATGACAAGTAGTCATTAAGGGGGGGAGTTGGAAATTATTAATTCCTACTTGTCTATGGTTACAATTCTCCATTTGAGGAGTTTGTTCCTACATTATAGGGATTTAGTTTCTTCTAGATTAGTGTGTGGTTGAGAGAATCTCTCAACCACACTACTTTACGTCTAAGATAGCATTCCTATCTTGAGACTATGATTGTATAAATATCTTGTAATTTCCTCATTCATTAATCATTAGAATATATTATTTGATTGAGCTAATTTTATCTTTTGATTGATATTAAAGCAATTGAATCTTGATAAATGTCAAAGTAAACATTATTTTAGTAGTGCATATTGTTTTTGGATGCATGCAGGGATGGAATTCGCCAATTCCGCACAGGGTGGGCTGATGGGCCTGAATTTGTTACCCAATGCCCCATTCGCCCAGGAGGGAGTTACACATATAGATTCACCATCTCTGGTCAAAAGGGTACCCTCTGGTGGCATGCACACAGTACATGGCTTCGGGCTACTGTCTATGGAGCCTTGATCATCTATCCAAGGCCGGGAACCAATTATCCATTTACCTGGCCCGATCGCGAGATTCCTATTGTTCTAGGTACGTTACAACTATTATATTTTCTATGTTCTTTGAACAGTTTTGTCTGTTGCTTGATTCACTTTCAAGTCCTAATTGAATGGAAATACTTAAACCCCGTTTGCATTCACAGGAGAATGGTGGAATAGGAATCCTATCGACGTTGTGAACCAAGCTACGAGAACAGGAGCTGCCCCAAACGTTTCGGATGCTTTTACTATCAATGGACAACCAGGAGCCCTATACCCATGTTCCACTTCAGGTACTCTTCTCGTTCAATTAAGCGTCTACTAGATTGAAAATATCTCGGCTATTTGCGAATTTAGTGTTGGAAAATGATCGGCTAATGACAAATAATGGATGCAGACACCTTTGTTGCGTCGGTGAAGGCTGGGGAAACCAATTTTCTACGCATCATCAATGCTGCAATGAATACTGACCTATTCTTCTCGGTGGCTAGCCACACAATGACCGTTGTGGCTGTGGATGCTTCGTATACCAAGCCTCTGCAGACCAATGTTATTATGCTCGGTCCGGGGCAAACTACAGACGTACTTCTCACTGCCGATCAGGGTATAGGCGGATACTACATGGCTGCTCGTGCATATTCCAGTGGACAAGGAGTTCCCTTCGATAACACGACTACCACGGCCATTTTAGAATACGAGGGAGGCTCTACCACATCGGCTCCACTCATGCCTAATCTTCCATTTTATAACGACACGCAGAGTGTGACCAGCTTCGCTGATCGTCTCAGAAGCTTGGCCTCACAAGACCATCCAGCCTTCGTTCCTCAGACCGTGGATGAAAATTTGTTCTACACTGTCGGTCTAGGATTGATCAACTGTCCAGGACAGTCTTGTGGAGGTCCCAATGGATCAAGATTTGCAGCAAGTATGAATAACATATCATTTGTGCTGCCAACGTCGTTTTCAATCCTTCAAGCTCAACAACTTGGCAAGAAAGGAGTATTCACGACGGACTTCCCCGATAACCCTCCCGTTCAGTTCGATTATACTGCTCAGAACATAAGCAGAGCCCTCTGGTCCCCAGTGAAAGACACCAGAGTGAAAGTCCTTCAGTATAACACAACGGTGCAAGTAATTCTTCAGGGAACGAATATATTTGCCGGTGAAAGCCATCCTATCCATCTCCATGGTTATGACTTTTACATCGTGGGAGCAGGCTTTGGCAATTATAATTCACAAGCAGATCCTCAGAAATTCAACCTGGTTGATCCTCCAATGCGCAACACCGTGAACGTTCCGGTCAATGGCTGGGCTGCAATAAGATTCGTTGCTGACAATCCTGGTGAGCATTTGTTTCACATTATTCTGCTTTCTTTTTCTGTTGTCTCTGATTCTGAAGTGTCCTGAATTCTATGTGCATATTAGTAATCGTGAACATCTATTGCAGGAGCTTGGCTGATGCACTGCCACTTGGATGTGCAACATAACATGGGGATTGGCCACGGTTTTTGTGGTAAACAATGGACCTGACGAACTTTTGAGTCTCGAGGCGCCTCCTAGAGATCTTCCTCTGTGCTAAGTTCTATTGCCGGGATACCAATGATTTTCTGGTTCATTTGTTTCGTCCATGAAAAGGATTTTGATCCCCATTGTTTGTTTCGTCCATTATAAGGATTTTGATCCCAATTGTTTGGTCAACGTTTATTAGTCTGGCCCAATGATTTTAGATATCCATCTGACCCTCCTAGTCCATTAGAATTCTTTTATTGATTCGGCAGCAGACTACGTTGTGATAAGTCCTGCGAATATGATTGTAGTTTCCAATAATTTCAGAATAATTTTAAATCAAAGTATTTTCTTTCCATAGTGATTATTACATGAAGACACACATGCTGTTTCCATTAACTTTAAAGTAAATTATTTATAACCAGAAAAGAAAACATATCTAAATTTGGTTAACCGGACAGACGTAGCAACGAATGTGGCATATTTTAGTACCTAAACCACGGAACGTAAGTAAAAGCATTCCATTTATTCCACTTCAAGATATGATGCATTAAGACGTTGGTTTATTAGAATGGTAGATTTAATTTAATTTTAAATTAGTTAAGTATAAAAACAAAATGAAAATGAATATTTGAATTTTATCTTTTCGTTGACATGGAATCCAGTTTTGTGTTGTTTTTAACATGTGTCCAATTAAATATATTTATGAATGATTGAGAAATAAACTTGCATATATGTTTGACCTTTTTCAGGTATTGCTTTTTCGTGACTAAAGGAGAAAAGTACATGGAACATAATATAGGTGTGAAAAAAATAAAAACTAAACACTAATTTGAAGTTGAAAGATACTTATAACGTGTTATTAACGATAGATAAATGTTTTTATGTCGATTCTCCTATTATAATTTCAACTTAGGATGTCTTCGTAAATCATATGATAATATTTTTTTTTTTTTTTTTAATTT
>APFE030233738.1:6182-52656 GCA_000404065.3 Pinus taeda
AATCTAATCACTAACTTGCAGAAAAATAAACTAATATCAAACTACGCATTCATACTTCAATCCCTCACCATTCGACTCACTCTAGCTATAGGAGGTAACTAAAAATGACATAAGTAGTCTAATATATATCTTGCAGAAAAGTAAATGAACAAAACAAAACTGAAATAAATAAACAGTGTAGAATTAGAACTAAGAAAATAAATCAGCAGAAGGACAAGATAATTCCATCATGTCATTAGTTATTAAAAAGCTATGTGCATTACTAATCTACAATCAACCAGTTGAACGCACTTGCATGAATTAAAATTGCATGAATGAAAAATCTAATCTATCAAACTTGAAAGCAATCAAATGACATAATAAAATCAAAGCAAAATTTACAAAATGAAATCTACCCTACCTTACATTCTAATATGCTCCATGACATCTACTTCACATCTCCTTCCATGTTGAGAACATCAAAGCTTTATTCAAATTCTTCAAAATTACAAAGTACAACAAAGCTCTCCAAAGCTTTCAAAAGCCATCAAAGAATAACTACAAACTCCAAGTTAAATAACTAAAAGCTAAGCCAAGCTAGTTGAGACTAATAAGCTAACAAATGAAGGAGAAAGATCTCCTATTTATACAAAAAGATGAGAAGCCATTTCATTAATGAGAGTCCATGAATCTTTCCCTCTACCTCTAGAGTCCTAATCAAAATAGGAACTGATAAGACACGTCCTTTTAGAGTTACAATAAAATTAGGAGATGTGACACATATTCTCATGATCCCATGATTCTTTCCACTCAAATTCGAATTTGGCCTTAGAGTGCCACATAAGGATCTTCTAGAAGCCTCCTTTCAACATACACATGTCAACAATCTCAACCATTTGTTAGGTATAAGCATATGCACATTATTTCCTAATTTTTAACCACAAATTCACTTAAGAGGCTTAGAATTAATAAAAATTGGAAAAACATAAATGTGGCCCAATGATAATGAGAGTGGGATGAATGTGGTGACATAGTAGTGATATAATGGACATAATAGTGAAAGTGTAATGGAAATGAATGACATTTTCAAGACTCAACATGGGGTTAGTACGGTGAGCTATAAGGATAGACTGTGACAGCGAAAGTGCAATTTTCTTAGAAAAAACCATGCATATCATTCAAAGACAAAGCACACTGATGTTCAGTATCACTTTTTGAGGGATATGATAGAAGAGAAAAATGTGTTGATGGTAAAGGTGGACAATTTGAAGAATACTGCAGATGCATTAAAAAAATATGTGATCTCTAAGAAGTTATCTTTGTGTAGAGAAGCAATGGGCATTACAGGGCTGGATAAATGACTAAGCTCCTTTGTGGCCCCTCTATGGAAAGAAAATAACAAGTGGGAGAATGTTGCGTTGTATTATATTATATCCTTGTTGATTGCGAATGGGGGGAGTCATAGGGGGTTTAAGGGGTGTAGGTAACCCCACTCTATGGGGTCTGGGGTAGCACCCTAGAAATATTTTTTTTGGACTCTATATTAGGTTGGATAGACCTACCTATGATTTTGTGCATGATTTTTTGCACATGGTTTTGGACGTGATGGTTTTTGGTCCATGGTATTGGATGCTTCGGCATGTATAAATATGTATTGCAACATTGAAAGGAATATAATGAAAAATCAAGCTGGTAGTCCCAATTTTGGGATCCAGGGGAAATCTCTATGTATATGTGTTTCATGTGTTATGCTCTCGCATCATTTATTTTCTGTGTTTTAGAATTTGTATGCAGAGAATTTCTGTACAGGGTTAAAACCTACATTTTTCTCAATAGTCTTACATTTTATTTCATAAATTGCTAAGTTTTTGAAAGTTCTAGGACGATAAAAAAAGATCACCATATGCACGAGTACCGTTTTAAAGACAAAGTTTCTGAAGAGCATGAACATTCCATGTCGAATCATATCCATTACATCAGTGCTACTAAACATATACCAACTTTACCATTGCTACTAATTATAAGCATGTAGTCAGTTCATAACTATCCATCTCCCTACTACCAAAAACTCATTTCCTTTGCAATCTTCATACTTTAATACCTCATTTTCTCTCACCCTTAACCCAAAAATAAAGTCATTCAGTTCCCTTACAAAGCTGAGTCACCCCATTTTCATTTTCCTTTTTGTTAAATAAACCTTACTTCAATGCAAATTTTTCATCTATAGTCCTTCAAATTATTATTTTATACTCGTGTTAGATGATGGAGCATTCATTAAGGCCTCCCTTCTAACAAGTTTTGACCCATCAACTCTGGCACATCATCTGAGATCAAAACTAGAGATCTTTCAAGTACCTTGAAGCTTGCATGCCTTAATGGCAATCTCTCTTACCAATAAACAATGGGAATGCATCAATGTCCCCTATTTGTCGGATCTTCTAGGTGACTTGACTATGAGACATCTATTTGTTCCTAGTAAGATGTAATTAGGCATCTTGACTCTCATTGACATCAATGGTGAGTAGTCTAGTGTTGGTTAATGGAATTCATTAATGGCCAATAATCCAATAATTTCTTTTCTTTGTTCGACATTGACACATTTATTAATATTGTTAGGGCCTTCATTTTGATTTTAAAATATTTTGATTATTTTGGCTTTCCATAGAATGAAGAGGAAATGTGTGGCGGCAACAACGAACAAGTTGTGGTGAAGCCAACTTGGGAAAAAAGAAGGAATAGACAGTTGCAGGGTGGTTGCGCAAAGTTTCAACAGAAGGCAGAGGCATTTGAGCGGACAAGACAGATGAGAGGCAACCAAGGGAAGGAATAGCCGAGCGGGAACTAGCAGTGTAAGCGGTAGGGGAAATACAAAATGAGAAATCTGTTAGGAGAAAGGGTTGTTGTTGGTGGGTTGGTTGGTTGCAGTATGATAGAACAAGAGCGTCTAGATGCGGGCGTGTTAGGCGCGGGATCTCCCAAGAGAAGTTCTTGGGCTTAGAGCCCAGATTTTGGTCCATTTTGTAATTCCAATGTAAAGACTCCACATTTTGTGGGCATGGAGCACGTACTTTGTTAAAGAGTCATAGGGTTGTCTGCCCTTAATTTTGATAATTTAATGTTGGCTGTAGAAGATCTACCCATGGTCTGCAGACGATGAAATTGTATAAATAGCGTGAAGCTCTAAGTAGTCAAGGCATCACAGAATGTCTAAGGATGAAGATATATGGGTGATAGAGCTGAAGTGTAATGTCTAGTTTTGGGTCGTAGAGTAGGAAGAGTATTTGTAGCTAAGTGTTCAGAGGCCTAGCAGTCCGTAGCTGAGTGCGCAGACCCCTACAGCTAAGTGCGGAGGGTGAGTCGAGTCTGTAAATAGTTGGAAGAATTAATAAAATAATTTTTATCATTTCTGCGTCTTTATTTCCTATTTTATGCATCTGTTATATTGGGTATGAATTTCACTTCTAATGCTTATATGATCCACGAATGCAAGTTGGAATATAAGTGAATGCAAGTTGGAATATCTGTTTACGCAAACATAATTAAGTTTAGTCAATAATATAAGGAAGGTACTTGGTGTAGTTTAGAAGTTATCATAGTTCACTGTCTTAGGAGCACGAAAGGGCTTCAGCCCCTGGTTAGGGCTATGTGAAAGTCAATTCTAACAAATCATGGAGGTACTAAAGGTTAGAATAGAGTGTGAAGTGACATGTGTGAAGGTAGGTATAGTTGTACTAAACTGACATCACAGACATCTCAAGGGTGCGGAACCAGATATTCTGGGTTCGATCCCTAGTGGAGTCGCCAATTCTGTTAAGGGATAAATCCCCCTAGGGTCTTGGGTTGATACCCTAGCAGACTGGAGGTTATCTATATAGAGAAACACACATTCCATACATCCATAATGCTAATATAAGCAAACTCTACGATAAGGGACGTACCTAAGGTCCTACATTTGAGAAGAGCCTTCTAGGTTCCAAATCCTTCTTGGAGTTCCTTTTGCTCCTTTAACCTGCAAAACCATCAATTCCAGAAAGTACAACAGTATATGGACTAAACATCATAAAGAAATCATCTTCATATTATAATGAAAGGTAACTAGTTATGCAATTAAACAACCATTCATATATGAATCATAACATGGATATCATAAACATGAAGAAGATTTATATCAGGAACAAAGACATGTGTTTCTTTTATTATGGACAAATAAAGTACAGAAAGGAATAATTTCACCTGATTCGTCCTTTCGTAGGCTCCAAGTGGAATCGTCTCTTGGATTCGTCCAATCTCAAGCCTTTAACAAACTCCTTCCATGACTTACTCCATGACATCTCAAGTAGTAGATAGACATCATCACACAAGGAAACAAGGGTTTCCTGTAAAATGGGCGAAGTGCAGGAGGCACTAGGATCCTCAGACCTGGTTAGGGAAATCTCAGTATAGTAATCTTTCTCTCTCTTCTCTCCTCCCCTAAGCCTTCCCATTGAAGCCTTTTATACTTCTCCCAAAGTAGTTTTTTAGTTGGGAATATGTTGGAAACAGTTGGGCCATGGGCACTAATAGGTAATCAATAGGTGAAACCCGTGATCTCCGCCTGAAATTAAGGAGATTTTTTTTTAGTGTTTTAAGACATATACGTGGGTTGAGTATATACATACCCATGTACACACGTGTTTAGCTCAAGGCAATGTTGCGTATAGGGAATAAAACATTGTTTTTTAAATTTTGGGACCAGGTCTGGAAGGAGGGGTTGCCCTAGGCCATGAGTGCAACATCACAAACCTCAAAAGTGAGATTTGGAGCTATAAAAGAAACTTGGTTCCGACATCCCCCCATACTGCTTCATGTGAGACTTCAATCTGCACTCCGTGGGCTGATACTGAAAGGGTGAGTAGTGTAGGTATTTGTTTCAGCTAAACAACTCTGAACCTAGGTCAGGCCCCCATAAGACAACAAATGGAAATGTTGCCAGGACTAAAATCTGCATGAGAGATGTGTGATGTTGTATTATTAGAATCCAACTAAGAAGGAAATTGAAGGTTGTTTGGATAGAAGAATTCACAAGTTCACGTCGTAGGAGAAAATAAACTCGCGACTATCAAAACAAGAGTGGTTAGACAACTACCTGTATACAAAGATCCACAAAATATTTTTCGCATCCTTCCCTATTGAGCTATATGAGTGGATCACGAAGTTAGCAGATAGCTAAGGAAGGTGGAAACTTAACGGTCCTATTGTGTGGACCCTAGAGCTAGTGCAAAGATTAGAAGCATCGGAGGATAATATCATACACGGGGTTGATCATTGGCTCGATCAAATTATAGGAGGATTCATTATTGAGTTTACAGTTGTCACCTCAATCAGCTAAAGTGAGGTAGAGCGACGCTTTCTCAAAGGACTGTGAGGTAAGTATGTAAAGTCTTTAAATACTTGGATTAAAATGTTGTTGTGCAAAAGGAGAGTTATGTAGTTACCTTGATGTTTGGGGCTACATGAAGTGGAAAGGTTTATAGGAATGAAGGAAATAAGGGTCTAGAAAATAGCCACTTGATTTCACCTCTGTAAGGAGATGAGGAAGAGCTTGCAAAGGTCTCCCCGCGAAGTGCTTTTCATCTAATAAGACAAAGAATTATGCAAATACCACCTCCACCCACACCACCATCGGCTTCACCGCCATCACCTCCATCACCTCCATCTTCACCCGTACCAAATCCACCACCACCATGATTCAATATGGCAAACATAATAAAGTTTCCGTGTTCAAAGTTTGGGAAATGAGGATCTGGACCAATTTTGTTTTGTTGTAAGGGTTGTATGGGAAGCGCAAGGAGTTATAGATGACCATATAAAGAAAGCAACATTGGTTAGCACTCTGCAGGATCGCACACTGACCTGGTATACTAAGTACTCCAATGATAACCTGAATGTGAGAGTTGTGGATATCCAAACAATGCTAAATAGAGAATTTAGCAGGTCTAAGTCTGAAGCACAGTCGATTGTGGGATTCAAAGAGATCATGATGCTACAAGGCGAGATGCCTTGGGAACTAAATCATATGTTGAAATGTACGATTCTTGAAGCCAATATGAATCTGATAAATGGACAGCATCACGAGTGGTTTGTAGCTTCGCTACTACCAAATTTAAGGAGTGCACTATCACAACAGAAGATAAAAACTCAGGCAGAGGCCTTGGAAATCACCATGAGGCTTCATGAGACCCTGATGGAGGATCCTAACCTAGGAGTTCAGCAGATCCATGCACAGCTGAAGAATTTGTGCCTTGAGATGCAGAGTTTGAAACAAGATAGGATAGCTTGACCAAAAGTGCATGAAGAAGTATGGCATGTGAAATGCAAGAGTCAGGGTCATGACAAAGACCATTGCCCAATTTTTACAAATTACCTTGCAGGAGGAGGACCGATGCCTTTAAGGCCAGAAGCTCAAGTAAGACCTAGCATGGCACCTGCTTTGTGGTACACTATCTGTCAAATAATAGGAAAACATGCCAAGGACAGCTGCCACTTGTTACAGAAGTATAGGTAAAATTCACAACAAGTTTTCTGCAACTTTTGTAGGTCGGTGAGACATGACGAGTGTACTTGCAGAAGTTATGAGTTGATGATGGATAGAAATCCCACCTACAGGGTTCAGGCCGAAACACAGCCCCTTAACCAGAATGCATGAATGGCACAGATAGGATTTCAGGGGCGAGGACAAGGCCAAGGGGGAGGAGGACCTGGTAGAGGTCACATACAGTTGATTTACTACAATTGCAAAGGGCTAGGACACTATGCCCACGACTATACTAATCCAAGCATCCGTCGTGCAAGTACTACACATTGTTTGATCATGAGATAGAAGATTTTCCTACATTGATATGTAGGATACATGACAAATGAGCGCTACCACCTCCCCCGACTCAGAACCTGCAGATGGTGAGGTCTGAGCCGTGTGAGGAAGACCCGAATGTAAACATTGTGCTCCGAAGTGGAATTGCAACGGGGGATGACAAAGGAAAATAGTCAGAAGATAGTACTTGGGTTCACAAAGATCTAACAAAAGAAGCTAAGTTTGATTTGGAGTGCGCTCAGGAAACCTTCATGGAAGCTAAGAAGAGCTTCACTACTACCTCCACTTCAGGAAACAAAGATAAATCGGAGCCAGAAATGGACCCATCTATGTTCACGACTTTCCTGTAAACCTGTATAAAGTTACTGTGTGATAGTAAGGTGGTGAAACGGTTACAGGAACTCATCAACAGATGCGCTGGGACCGCGCCAGGAGAGCTGAGCGAAGTCTGGAAGATCAGAAAACATAAAACAAGGACAGGATGAGAAATGAGACTAACCACATAGATCGAAGAATATGAGATGGATCCAGTCATCCTAGATTTGGGATCGGATGCGAATGTTCTGCCGAAACAGACATGGGAGTGAATGGGAAGACCTACACTGCAATGGTATTTGATTCAACTAAGGATGGCGAACCAGTAAAAATAATACCCATGGGGCGATTACAGGGAAGAACTGTGGATATTGAGGGAGCGAGCGGGCTAGCAGACTTCAAAGTGATAGAGATTGTTGATGACATCAATCCCTACCCCACAGTCTTGGGAATTGATTGGGCTACTGACATGAATGGGGTAATTAATCTGAAGAAGTGCAAAATGATCTTTGAGAAGAAATCAATGTGCGTAATTGTACCCCTAGACCCTATTGAAGGATCACGCTATACAGAACCAGTTCACGACTATGAGAGTGATGATGATTTGGACTGCATCTACAAGATAACAGCGCAAGACCAAGACTAGGTGAATCCCACCGCATATGGGTGGATTACATGGGAGTGTGAGAGCTCCTGTACTTCAAATTCTGATGAAGAAATAGAGCGATGGAAGAATCAATTACATGAGGTAACGACACTGAATTGCAATATGATGACCAGGTCACTGTGCTGCGTATCGATAGAAGCAAGAAATCTTCCTACTTATGATGGTTTGAATGAGGTAGATACCTTCTTGGATACATTTTAAAGGGAGGTTCTAGAAAAGTAATGCTTCCAGGCCTTGGACTGGGTACTACGTGCTACACCTACGAGATGGTGGGGCACGCACAAAGGAAGCTTTAATGATTGGCGTGAATGTAGGAGGATGATGCGAGTACAATTTGGGAAGAGTAAGATGTGATTGATAGACAAGTATGATGGGCAAGATGATCCACATGTGCATCTAGCCAAGTGGATGCAGGCCTATGGAAAAGAGCCCCAACCTACGCGAATGCACATGTACTATGTGCTAAAAGACCTGATCAATAAGCAGGTGTTGGGTGTCAAACTTGCAGATGGCTATTAATGTTGGGAAGACATTATGCAGGAAGGTAAACCACACAAAAGAATTTAACAAGGTATGCAATGCGCTGACAAAGGTATGCAACTCATAGCGAAGTGATTGGGACCTACGCATACCTGCAATTTTATGGGCTTATAGAACGACATGCAAGAAACTGATGGGACAGACACCTTTCAGGCATGTCTATGGAGTGGAAGCCATAATGCCTATGGAATACATCATGCCTAGTTTGCGCATAGCAATGCTCACAGGTATGACACATCACAAAGCCTTGGAGGAGAGACTCACACAACTGTATGAGCTTGAAGAAGAACTCTTTTTGGTTGGATTTCACCAGCTGGTCCAAAAGCAGCGCGAAAAGGCATGGCACAATCGACATATTAAGTTGTGCACCTTTAAGGTGAATTATTTGGTTTTGCTATATGAGAGTAAGTTTGATAAGTTTTTAGGGAAAGTCTGAATGCTTAGCTAGGGCCGTATGTGATTAAGGAGATCACATATGGTGGCATGTTGGAGTTGGTAAAGTTAAATGGAGAACCCATCCCAGGAAAAGTGAATGGTAGTCATCTGAAGCCATACACAAGTGGCTTGGCCATCTGATTAGTCAACAGAAGCACAGTCTTAGCGCTCCAGGCCGCTGAAAGGAGGCACGGGACTATAAACTACTCTACCCGAGAACTGCACAATGTCAGGACTGCGTGCAGTAGAGAACTGTCACAGGGTTCGTGATAGCGTGAGGATAGTTGCATTGCTGCATGGGTCAGCTGAAAGATGACTGCTAAAGTCACTATTCATGATGTGATGCTTGGTTTGAGATCAAATGGAGTGGGCGGCAGGAATTTAAGGCGAACTTTATGGGCTAGATTCTTGAAATCTGCCGCTAACCTAGCATTAATGGACCAAATGTGGGGGGAACGGTCAAATTCAAATTCAAAAGGTGCTATACATTATAGATGACTGTCTAGAAAACAACACTTGGTAATTTTAGAATTGAGTTGTTGCACACTCATATATTCATGAACCAAGACTTATTCAATATTCTAAAAGTGAATTTGTTGCTTGAGCAATTACTAGAGACATTGAGAGAATTGTGGAATCGCATTATGGTAGCATCCAAAGAAGCCATGGATACCAAAGCGATGACAGTTGAGGCATCTGCAGAGGCAATTATTGAAGTAGAAGCCCCAAAGAGTTTCGAAATAGTTGTTGAGATCTCTAAATCACCACGCACGCCGAGACCTAAGAAGGATAAGCAGGCCATGGTATCGTTGCGCGTCTCGCTTAGGAATCCACTGAGGACCAAGCTCACAATGGAGGGAAAGGGGAAGGCCATTAATTTGGAGGCTGATGAGGAGGAATAGTTTGAAGAAATCCTGGTTGAGGAGGAGGATATAAATATGGAAGTCGAAAGCCCGGGTGCAAACCCTCTCACCAGGCTACCTGCATATTTTCCTCCGCGGAAGGGTAAATCCAAGGTGCCCAAGGATATCGATGAGAGCAAGAGCTCTTTTCCAACTCTGTTTCTCCCAGATGATATTATTTTGAAGGAGCACAATTGGGATGGGTCCCCATGTTAAAATTTGAAGATTGGGACCTCGTGACCACGAGAAGTTCCCACATCTAGTGACCACGCAGCTAATGTTCTAGAAGACAGATGCACCATCTAGAATAATAGAGTTGGAGCCATGAAAATGGCTCGGAGGTGTTGAGAAATCAGGGTTGCTAAACCTACTATGGGTGTTGCATTACCACTGTGCCCTAGTGACCATTTTCGTCATCAAGCAGTTGCTCTACTTGGTGCATGATGGGTGCTTGTTTCTAGAGGAGCCTATCCCCATAACCGACCATCTGATCCACAAGATTACATGACTCCCTTGTGTAGGGGAGGACCCAAAAAATATTTCGGAGGGAAAAAGTGACAATTTTGCCATCGCAGAGGTCATGAAAAAGAAATTTAAGTTGGAGAAAAAGAATGAGGGTGCACCATCTCCAGTATCAACAACCCTGTAGTCAAGGTCATGACACAGATATTGGTAGGGAAGGTGATGCAGAAGTGTCGTAGGGATGAGGTTCCCACACCAGTGGTTGCACTAGTAGCATAATTCACAGAAGGGGTCCAGTTCAACTGGGAAAACTATCTATGCGGTGAGTTCCTTGTGAACTTCCACAAGGCACAGAAGCAGGGAAAAACATTTCATTATGCATGGCCCTTGTTGTCGATAGTGTTGGTGGCATGGGAGTTGGCTGAAGATAGCCAGTTCTCATTGAACACACATGAACTTCCAGAGGTAGCGAAGTACGCTTCATTGTGGGGAACTAGGGATGCACAAAGGATAAGGGAACGCAAGATCTTTTGGGTGCTCATGGAGATGAACATCAAGATGGGAATTAATCACAAGCTGTAGTTATCACCCACTATCTACAATATTCTACAGAGCTTCATGGAGTTCAAAGCAAACTTTCACCATGTCTTCATCAGGGTGTGGAAGGACCCCACGAAGACGTGGCATGAGTTACCATACTTGGCGACTGACGATTTCATCATTGCGGTCCTTGACTCTTAACCGCCACAGTGGTACACTCCAGCTGGCTCCATAGTGGAAGAAAAGAAGTTCGTCACACAACGGAAGAAGGAAGAAATGAAACTATGAATGGCACAGCTGGTAGAAAAGTGCAGGAAGGAAGAAGCAGTGGCTAAGGCCTAGGCGGTGTACGATGTTGTGATGTTGGATGAGGAGAAGCAAAACACAGCGAAAGAAGAGCGTGAAGGACAGAAGTCACCTTCACCTAAGCCAGAGACTGATACAGAATAAGGTGGCATGGACTCACATACAACGTCCACCTAGCTAAAACGTCCATGACCACGAGAGCAGGTAGGGCCCTGAAAGAAGACAAAGGCCTCAAAAACATCTTTTGACCCCATCACCCTTACTAAAGGGGATCTGCATGATATTTTTTAAATGGTGAGGGATGTCACCACGAAGGCCCTCCAGCAATTTGAGGAGCAACACCAGATGGTATTGGGGGCTCTCTGGATGCAAATATAGGAGTTGCAGGTGCATGCTCCACAGGTTGGCACAGTGTAAACCAACCTCACAGTTAGCACTTCCGCAACTGAGGAAATGCTACGCACCAAAGAGAAGGGGGTCGATAGGCCTATGGTCAGAAATTTGAAAGGAGTCAGGCTAAACATGGTTGTGCTCCCTTGGGAGACACTCTATCTTTTACAGGATGGAGTCACTATAGAACTTTGGGTAATGGAGGGTTGATACAGGTAATAAGCGAGGAGTGCATCAACATTCAAAAGTTGAGCCTGCAAAGTAACGAGGCAGTGGTGCAGAACATAAAGATAGTGCAGGTGGTGGAGGAAGCCTTCCAGATGGTCCTGAAATTGGCCATCCAAGTAGAGGAACTAATGGAGGCATGCGTACGTAAGTTAGCAATAGGGGTGCACATCGCTAGAGTAGAAATAGTCAGGGTTCAGCTGGAGCTGAATCTACAGATCGGAGAACTACAATTGAAGGCTCAACCTTCAACTCCACCAGAGGTCAGAGAACATTGCACCATAGTGATCACAATAGAAATGGTGGCAATCAACAGTGTAGTGACAAAATGTATGAAGTTGTTCGAACAGTCATTCGAGGTCCTCACCACCCTACAAGAGGACCTGAACATAGAGTGCCTAGAAATAGAGGTGTTCGTGCTCCACAGGCTGGCACAATGTAAACCAGCCTCGCAGTCAACACTTCCACGACCGAGGAAATTCTATGCACCAGAGTGACCAACATAATAGTGTTGCCAGATCGAGCACTTGTTATAGAGAAGGAGGTCGACAGGCCTATGGTTAGAAATTTGAAAGGGGTTAGGCTAAACATGGTTGTGCTCCCTCGGGAGACACTCTATCTTTTGCAGTATGGAATCACTACAGAACTTTAGGCAATGGAGGATTGCTACAGCTAATGAGTGAGCAGTGCATCAACATTCAAAAGTTGAGCCTGCAGCGCAATGAAGCAGTGGCACAGAATAGAAAGATAGTGTAGGTGGTGGAGGAAGCCTTCCAGATGGTCCCAGAATTGGCCATCCAAGCAGAGGAACTAATGGAGGCACACGTACGTAAGTTAGCAGCAGGGATGCACATCGCCAGAGCATAAATGGTTAGGGTTCAGGTGGAGTTGAATCTGTAGATCGGAGAACTACAATTGAAGGTGTTAGTTTCAGTCTTTGCAGCCATCCTCCAGTGATCAAACATGCTCTTACAAAGTGATTTTAAGTTGTCAAGGTCAAATTTTGTCATTTCAGTGAGTCTTCAAGCAAAATTTGGTCACTAGGTATTAGGTCTAGGGTTTGCTTTCACTCCTTTCAATTTTTTCCAAATTTCGGTCCATGTCACCATTCAGCTGAGTGTACCATGATTCAAAGGGTTTTCATCATCATTTCAAATTCCACTGGGTCATTTTATACCTTGTTCATGCTTCAGTTGCGCCTAGGTAAGGTTCATTTCCCTCTCTTAGGGTTTGGAAGGTAATTTCTCTTGGATGGTAAAATCATTAGAAAAACTTGTATCCGGATGTTCATACACCTTCCCCTATCCTTAATGTGCCTTATTAAACACTTCCCATCAGTGATATCCCCCGAATTCCTCATTTCGCACAAACCCTAGTTTCTTGCTACAACTTGACAATTTTCTAGGCTAGACCCATGTTTTTCCCTTTTGGACCTCCTCCCCTCATTCAATATTTTAAATTCCACTTTCCCCTACTTCCTAGCATCTCTCCCTACTTCCAAAAATTTTCTTAAGAATTTAGAAGCCCTTTATCCCCTTCATTTCACTTCATTTTGACAAATCCCCTATTCCACACATCGGGATAGGTTTTACTCCAATGATGGTTCTGAAAAATAAAATATGAATTTTGGAAAACTTAGAGTTTTTTTTGTCCAAAATAGTCTAAGGAAGAAAAAACTCCTTCACTTTTTACACAGGTGTCATGGTTTTAAGGAAATGTCAAAAATACAGTTGCCTCAGGAGAATTGATGTACCTTTGAAGTGACCTTGGAAAAATCAAGTTTTCTCCTACCTTGGTTGGCGAAATGACTTGGTTGATGAGTAAAATAATAACTAGACCAAAATATCTTTCCAATTAGCTATCATGAGCTCAATTTGGAGTTGAGGAATACCTTCAAATGTTTACTGCAACAGCACTCTGCCTTTCGGTAGCCTCATTTTGCACATTTTGACTAGTCTTGGGAGATTTGAGTTTTTATAGAAACAATAAACTCTAAATTGAAAAATTATATCTTAGTTCGAAAGTAGACTCAATAAAATTTCCAACGAGCTATCCTACGCCCTATTTGGACACCAAGAAGGCCTCCAAAAGTCTCCTTCAAAACGTGCTACGCATTGGGTCACTGGCGCGACGCATAGAACTGGCGCGGCTCATTGGGCTGCCCTCCACAGTGCAAGAAAAACACTGGCACAGTGCATAGAGAAGGCATGGCACATTGGGTTTGAGGCATGGCACATAGAGATGCCAAGCTTGATTCTCTCAAAACCTCCCTTAAATTTCCAAAATCACTCAACTCTTCTAGTGTGCAAGTAAGTCAAGATCTTTTCCTTGCTAGTAAAGGAGTTTTTCTTAAAGTTTATGGTGGTTGTGTAAAAGCAAATTCAAACCTTAATACTTTGAAATTTCTCAAAAGACATTGCCTAGGGTTTGAACTTGTCATTTTGCTGCCAATTTTGTTCTACCACTCCCTCATTTTTTTTCACTCCTCCATTCATTTTCTCTGCTTATCCACCTATTCCCTAACTCCCATAATCAGTCATCCCTATCCCCAATTCCCATTTTCCCAAATCCTAACTACAAATACCCAAACCCTAATTTCCATCCCAAGCCCTAAATATCATCCCCTAAACCCTTTCATTCCCTAAACCCTACAACTAGCATCAAACCCTCCCCTCATCAATCCCACTCATCCATGGTGCTCAAAAACATGAAGCCAAAACCGCACACTACCCAAAGGAGGAGGGTGGAATTCACTTAGCTTGAGCAAGAGATCAATGCCAATCGGGAGTATTGGCTTGAAAGAGTCAATATCCACTTAGAGAGGTTGTTGGAGAAATCCATCAATGAGAAGAATATGTTGAGAAACATGGCATATCATTATTTGTCAAGGAATATGGTGTGCCAAGCTAGAATCAGGAGCTTGAAGGCCAAATTGAAGAAGACATCGAGAAGGAAAACAGTGCAAGATAGATTTTAGATCTTGTCTGAGGCTTCCTTGGCCTAACATAGCACTTAATGGACAATACTTAACCCAAATTTAAAACAATTTGGGGCACTTTTTGCATTTTTGGAATTTTTGGCACAAAACATGGAATTTTCTGCCCTATGCGCTGCACCACCCGGCACTCGCTTTTGATAGGAGCCTCCAAATGACAAAAACTCAATATTTTTGGATTTTTCATGGACAAATATGCTTACCTACCAATGGCCAAGAAATTTGGGCAGGTTTTGGGCCCTCAAAAAGGTCAAAAACACTCAAAAATGACCTTACTACCCCTATTTTGACACACAGGAAGCAGTGTTGGGAGAACTAGATTTTGGAGTGGAAAATGGAGGAAAATTTGAAAAAATCCACTTGGGTTGGAAAATAGATAGGCATACCTTTCCAACAAGTACACTTGGAGTGAATTTGGACATTGGGAAGGCCTCCAACAGTGGGTCCAAACAGGCACTATGTATAGAGAATCAGGTGTGGCACATAGAGAAAATTTTGCCAGTTTGACCAAGTATTGCTCTGTTTCTCACCCAGCTTTAGCCAGTTTGACTTTTTCATTTTATTAATGTAAAAATTTTGATGTAATTTCATGTACATTTATGGATCATGATGTAAATATTTCAAATTTTCACTTAGTAAGGTAGATTCATCTGTTAAAAAGTTGTTTGAAACTGAATGAATCAGTTCCCTTGTTTCTAGAGGCATGTTGTTCCACTGCCCGATTTCTAGTTCCTAGTTTAGAATCAGTTGGATCAGCTCCTAAACATGTGAGCTTGACCCATAGAGGCTAGGATGAGCTATGGTTTTTCTATATTATGTTTTTTTCAGTCATTAGCATGGTTGGACTCTTGAGAAAGTAAGGAGCTTCATTGTACACTCATATCAGTATTTTGGCTAAGGAATTGAGACCAAGGTTTGCAACCCTCTTTGGGATCCATGTGGCAATTTTTCTTAGTACAGTGCTTTATTTTGTAATTGTGAATTTTCTTATGTGTTATGTATTTCATTTTCCCTCTTATGTCTTCTCAGCTAAATCAAACAAGAGTGTAAGTAGAATACATTGAAACTGTAGTGCTCTACTTGAAGTTTGCTTTAGTTTCTTGGTGTTTTCAACTGTTTGGAGAGGATCCATGGATTCTCTTGCCCTATTCAACTCCTCCTCTATCTAAACCATCCATCTCATTTGATTTAGAGTGCCAAATATAGTTTCCTACCTTGCCCCATTGAGCCCTCTGCAAAACTGAGCCTAATTCCCTACACCCAAAATTTGCTTTTCCATTAGAGCCCACAAACACAACATTTTATTCAATTAAACTCCTTTACATATGTACCTAGCCTAAGATAAGTAATCAAATCAGTCATCTCAAGCTTTTAGTGATCATAATTAGTTGAGATTGACCCGGAGAGATCCCTGTCCTGACCTGGTAGGGCTAGCTACCAAGTTGAGCGTGGTTTAATGTTGGCCTTGGATGCTACCTTTTTCAGCTTGAGGTAAATCTAGGCTCTAACAGAAGGCTCAGCCTTCAACTCCACCAGAGGTTATAGAACGATGCACCATAGCGATCACATCAAAAATGGTGGCAGTCAATAGTGCGGTGACAGATTGTATGACGATGTTCGAACAATCATTCAAGGTCCTCACCACCCTACAGGAGGACCCAAACATAGAGTGCCTAGAAACAAAGGTGTGCGAGCTGCAACAGAGACATGAGGAGGTAAAAGGGACCACATTGACGGTTCCCCTTACACAGAGGCTTGTAAGGATGTAGTAAGCTAAGGCTCCCAAGGAGCAGGTGGATACCGCCCAACATAAAGAGGCAGTTTGGAAAGTGCACCTACAACCGTGGATCGATGAGGCTTATACCATTACAAACTCCATTGAATAAAAACTCACACAGTTGCAAGCAACTTAGGAAAGGATTTAGGGCAGCAATTCAATGACAATAGTCACTGAACAACGCATAGAGGAAGTTCAACAAGCAGCCCCTTAGTGCGCTAGTGCACTTATCGTGATCCAATCAGAGTTGGGATGTATTCATACAAAGAACTCCACACCAACAGAGTGACTCAAGGGCAAGTCACAATGTTTGTGTTGGGGGCATGTTGGGTGCAGGATCCTCCAAGGGAAGTTTTGGGGCTTAGAGCCCAAATTTTGGTCCATTTTGTAATCACAATGTAAAGACTCCACATTTTGTGGGTGAAGAGCATGTACTTTGTTAAAGAGTCATAGGGTTGTCTGCCCTTAATTTTGATAATGTAATGTTGGTTGTAGAAGATCTACCCATGGTCCGTGGACCATGGAATTTTATAATAAAGTGAAGCTCTAAGTAGTCAAGGCATCATAGAATGTCTAAGGATGAAGATGTATGGGATATAGAGCTGAAGTGTAAAGTCTAGTTTTGGGTCGTAGAGTAGGAAGAGTCTCTACAGTTGAATGCGCAGAGGCCTAGTAGTATGCAACTGAGTGTGTGAACCCCTGTAGCTAAGTGTGCATCATGAGTTGAGTCATTAAACAGTTGGAAGAATTAATAAAGAGAAGTTTCTATCATGCTAGAATGCTTACTTGGTTGCATTGGTTGTTTCATTTCACATGATCAGGTGATGAATGGAACAATTAGAGTAGGTTTTATTGAATAAGCTCCATTTTGAACATATTTTCTAGTTTTTGAGTTGTGTTTTAGTATTGATTCAGTTTCAAGTTAGTTTGTGTCTTTGAGTTGTCAGTTTTCAGTCATCCATTTCAGTTTGTGTTTTTGACTCCTTGCCCAATGGATAAGGCTACTTAGTCTACGGTTTTCTTGGCACCTCCAAGAAACTACCATCCCCAATGGAGCCAATATTAGTTTCAACCTTTGAATCCTTCCATCAGTGATCAAATATGCTCTTACAAAGTGGTCTCACAGTGTCAAAGTCAAATTTTGTCATTTCAGTGAGTCTTCAAGTAAAATTTGGTTACTAGGTATTGGGTCTAGGGTTATTTTCACTCCTTCCAAAGTCTTCCAAATATTGGTCCATGTCACCATTCAGCTTAGTGTACCATCATTCAAAGATTTGTCATCATCATTTCATGTCCCAATGGGTCATTTTACACCTTGTTCGTGCTTTAGTTGTACTTGGGTAAGCCTCATTTCCCTCTCCTAGGGTTTTGAAGGTAATTTTTCTTGGATAGTCAAATCATCAACAAAAATTGTATCCTAATGCTCATACACCTTCCCCTATCCTTAATATACCTTCTTAAATTCTTCCCATCACTCATATCCCTCAAATTCATCATTTTCCCACAAATCCTAGTTTATTGCTACAATTTGACAATTTGCTAGGCTAGGTCTGTGTTTTGCCCTTTTGGACCCCTTCCCCTCACTCAATATTTGAAATTCCACTTTCCCCTGCTTCCTAACATCCTTCCCTACTTCCCAAAATTTTCTCAAGAATTTAGAAGCCCCTCATCCCCTTCATTTCCCTTCATTTCTACAAATCCCCTGTTCCACATATCAGGATAGGTTTTCTTCAAACTATATTTCTGAGCAAGAAAAGATGAATTTGACAAAAGTGAGAGAGGTTTTTGTCCATCATTGACCCAAGAAGAAAAAACCTCTTTCACTTTTTACACAGGTCTAATGGTTTGGGAGAAATTTCGAAAACATCATTGGCCCTAGGAGGATTGATGCACTTCTAGAGTGACCATGGGAAAATCAAGATTTCACCTAGCTAGGATGTTCAAATTACTTTCTTGATAATTTAAATGGTATCTAGACAGAAATATATTTCCAATGAGCTATCATGAGCTCAATTTGGAGTTGAGGAAGACCTTCCAAAGTTGATTGCAATAGCACTCTACATTTAGGAAACCTCATTCTGCACATTTTGACCAGTCTTGGGAGATTTAACTTTTGACAGGGAAAATGAGCTCCAAATTGAAAAATTCAAGACATTATAGAAATTATACTCGAAAATGTTTCCAACAAGCTATCACATGCCCAATTTTGACATCAGTAAGGCAGTCAAAACTCACCTTGAAGTTGGCGCTGTGCATAGGAATAGTGGTGCTACGCATTAGGAGGCTGGTGTTGCGCATCAAGGAGGCACTGTGCATCAGGTAGTTTCTCCTGTGTTAATTTACACTGGAACTGCATATCAGATAGGCACTACACATTGGTGAGTAGGTGCTGCGCATTGGCCAGTAACACTTCAAAACCCTCAAACTTCACCTCTAATCACCATCATTGCTGCATTTCTATTCCAATCAAGTAAGTAACCTCACGTTTGATCTCACATAAGGTTTTTATGCTATAATTGTGGTTTTAGCATATTAAAACTCAAAGCCCTAGTTTTCTCCTACCAAATTTCTCACCATTTCTAGCTTTTGTCACTTGTCTTCATTTTCCCATTATCATTTTCCCTAAATCTACCCCTTGATCCCATTTTCCCTAACCTATTTTCCCTTTCCCTATTTTCCCTAAGAAACTAATCCCTTCATGAAACCCTAAGCTCATACATAAAAACCCTATGTCCTATATCTACCCCTCTCACTCCCCTACATCACCTCATCACTATTGTTTCTTTCACAAATCTCTTCATATGCACATTTTTGTTCCCACCTATCATCCATCATTCATTAAACCATCCCAAAGAGACAATCATGGAGAGGGACATGGAGCCCGATTTTGAGGAGGACACCCTTAGTGATAGCTCTAGGGAAAGGATTTTGCAATAGAGGAATCCTCACAAAGGTGGCAATATTATCAGGGAGGAGCCCATCAGTATGAGTGAACTTCTTGCTTTCCCATTAACCACCTCACGCTTCAGACATCAGTCATGTTTTGATTTTTGTGAAATGGTAGAGAAGTATACAGTTCCCTTGACTCCAGTTGAACAAGAAGTGGTTACGAGAGAGAAATATGGCTTGAGAGGGTAAATATCCACCTTGACGATGTTCTAAAGAAATCCATCAGAGACAAAAAGATGCTTAGGCATATGGCCTACCATTACTTGACCTAGAATAGGATAGGTAACATGAGAATTAAGCACCTTAAGGCAAGATTAAGGAGGGCCTTAAGAAGAAAAAAGAGGTGTGACAAACTTGAGATCTTGGCTGATGTTACACTTGCCCAAACAAGTAACCAATGAAGTACATTTGAGCCAAAACTGGGTAGATTTTGGAAAAAAATTGTAAATTTTGATTTTTTGAATTAGGCAACACAAGAAATTCTGGTGGATGCATAGCACCACCGGCACTACACATTGGATTGGCTCACTCTTTGCCAAATGGCTTGTAGTTTTGGATTTAGCATGAAAAAACAACGAAACCCAAAAAATTTCATCAAATTTGGAGGAGATCTTGGCCGCCAAAAGGGAAAACAACACTCAAAAAGTGCCCTCTCTGTCACTTTTTGGACACACAGAAACCAGTCTTGGGATAATCCACTTTCGAGGGCACAAATGACCTTCAAATTAGAAAATACGAAGTGTTCCAGAAACTAAACAAGTAGGGATTTCCAACAAGCTATCTTGGGCCTGATTTGGATGAGTGTAAGGCCTCCAAAAGTAGCCTTGAATCGATGTTGTGCATCAAGCTCAGGGTGCTGTGCATCAGGCAAATTGTCAATTTTGCCTAAAAGTCAAATTTTGCCTAGTCTCTTCAGCAGTTGACTTTTTCTTCTTTTATTGGTAAATTTTGCATTGTAAATGATGTAATATGATGTAAATGTTGATTTAAAACACTTGATGGGGTATATACATCAAAGCAAAGGTGATTTTAAAATGAATGTATCAGTTTCCTTAGTTTTAGAGGCAAGTTGTTCCACTGCCTATTTTCTTGTTCCTAGTTTAGATGTTGTTGAAACAGTTCCTTGACTCATGGATTCAACCCTTGATGGATAGCTCAGATGCTTTTCAAGTCTATATGATGTTTTTTCTCAGTCATTTGTAAAGGTTGGACTTTGGTAGAAGTGGTGGCACTCATTGAACATTTGTATCAGCAGTTTCGCAGGGAATAAGACTAGGTTTCACAGCTATTTTTGTGGGATTCTTGTGACAATGAGTTTATGTATTGTTTATTCTTTGTAATGAGTTTTTATTACGTTTTATATGTATCCAAATCCATCTTTCTCTTCTAAAACTAAATGAATCAAGTTGAATGGAAAAAATACATTGTTGTGCTTTGTCTTGGGAATGCATTTAGTTTTCAATGTTTTCAACTGTTTAAAGAGGATTCATAGTTTCTTTATTTCCTTCTCAAATCCTCAGTTGTCTTAATCTACCATCTTAATCCATTTCTAGTACATAAAACCTTGTCTACCTCACCCCATAGAACATGTCTATATCCCTCAGTTGATTTCCCAAACCCATTCTGCCTTCTCCAATTGATCGAGTAACCAAAACCTAAAAATCAAACCAGAAAACCTGAGCTACTATACCTAGCATCTCAAGCCCTAATTTCCAATATCCTAATTGAAATTGACAAGGAGAGAGGCCTCTTCTGACCTAGTAGGGCTAGCTACCAGGTTAAGCGTGGTTTGATGTTACCCTAGACCTGCCTTCCTTCAGTCTGAGGTAGATCCATGCCCTAACAGACCCACTTAAATTTTAAATATTCTGCAAGTCTATGAATGTAGTAGCTTTATAGTGTTGATTGATATGTTATTGTCCCAATTGTGTGTATGATGATGTTTATATATTGATGGTTGACATACCCTTGACCCCATGATGAACCCTTCTTAGTTTTGGTCGCGGCATGCCTCAGGTGAGACTCCTTACCCTTTGGGTAAGGTGAAAATGGAAACATTGTCCTAGACTACAACAAGCCATTGTTGGCCCTCTGAACTTAAACCCATGGTCTCCCCCTGATGACACCTTTTGTGCCAACAAATGGTTCTGTTTCCAGGACCTGATGTTATAAGAACTAGTTTGGAACATGGTGTCAAGGATATTTAAGAAAGACATTAAAGATTGGTGGCATAACAAAGTAGATCAATTTATAGAGAAACAATTTATTCAAAGAGGTCAACTAATTTCCAAAGTTAGCAAAGAAACTTTGTATGCTGAGGGTGCTAATGACCAGTACGAGATCTTTTGGTGCAAGTTCCAAAAATACTTGTATAATTGGTTGAGAAGGCTAAAAGTGCATAATCAATCGGGGGGAACAACATCATCTCATCACAACAGGACTGCCTCAGATCTTGTATCACTACAACAATTAGACATCGATCTGACCAAGGCAGTCAACTTTTGGGTAATGACTACAGTGGAGGGGTATATAGTCGAGTTTTCCGCAGAAAGTTATCAATCTTTTTCAAGGGCGGAAGTGGTGTTCGAGTCTAGGTTAAGAGGAAGTTTGGTGAAGGAAGTATCATTGTGTATCAAAATGTTCATGGTAGAAGGACTATTGCCCGCACTTACCATGGAAATGGTAGCATAAAACCCTAGTACTGGGGGAAGGACCTAAGGGGAGAATTCTACTAGTTGGGGAATAGAGATGTTGCTAAAGGGATGGATGTAGAAGGGTTGTGGAAAGCAAGATACTTTAGCTAACAAGTGGCAAGAAAGAGTGGTTCAGACTCTAAAGAAGAGAAAAATGGGACCCCACCAAGTAGGAGCGGTGTCGGGGAACCCCCAAGAGGAAGGGAGAGTAAAATAAGGTGCAGGACAAAGCAAGATTGGTGATTGGAAAGACAGGAGCTAGAATGATAAAGAGGATCCTTCCTTACAAGTTGTGGGATGGATAGCAAAGGAAAAAATATTGAGAAGTTGTGAAGAGGAAATGGAGGAGGAAATGGGAAACATCATGAGAAGGTTATTTGCCGAAGGAGAAGTATCCACAAGAAATCAATAGCAATATCCCAAGGTACATGTAGCATTCCTCTCAAACTTCCCCTAATGCCTTACTATAATCTGCAAAAATTTGTTATTAAATTAGCCAAAGCAATATGGGTACACAGTGTGCACGAGAAATATAAGGCCATTTTCAATACAGTAAACAACAAGGGAACTAGTGGTATTAGTAATTTGGGACTGCAAGGATCTCAGCAGCCTGGAGCCAAGGGATTTGTGTTATTGGTGCATACTCAAATAAACATGGTGGGATATTTTAATAGATACCCAAAGTTTGTGGGTAAGGGAAATGAAGACGTAGAACAACACTAGTATCTTTGTGAAGCTATATGGAGAGAATGACAGACACCAGACAACGTCAAAATAGTTGATTTCCATACCATGATAAGAGAGAGAGCTCTGTGTTGGTTTATAAAATGGGCGAAACAAAACTAGAATCCCATAGTAGATGACATCAAGAGGTGGTTTGTATAGGAATTCAAAGTACCTCAAATTAACCTGCAAGGGCTATTGGAGCTATGATAAATCGATCAGAAAGAAGGTGAAACTACCTAGGAACTAATGCAAAGATTAAGGACGTCATTGCTAAGCTAAGTTACACCTTATATCCTAATCACCAGAGAAACTGGTTCATCAAGGAACTCTTTCCCCTTACAAGGATGTCGTTGACACAGTAGAAGATCAAGACTCTCCAAGATGCTTTAAAGTAAGCATCACACATAGAGGCTATGGCTGAATACCCTCATGAATAATGAAGAGGGAGAAGATTGCAAGATTCATCAATTATGGGCCTTCAAAATCATATTGCAACTTTAACGGAGAAATTAAAGGATCTCCAACTAGTTCGGTCAGTTAGACCCAATGTATGGTATGCAAATTGCATGGTGGAGGGACATGTCACAATAGAATGTCTAAGGTTGTGGGGAATTAATCATCTGGGGAGGGGATTGTAGGGTCATCAGGAACAATAGGAGTTGCAGCAGTAGGAGTGCAAGGATTTTTCCCCGAACTAAACAATCAGGAATATTGTGCGATCTGTAGGATGTATGGACATCTACCACAGACGTTCCTGATACTACAGAAGTACTCCAACATCCCTAATAACAACAATTGTGAGTTTTGTGCATCCACAATTCATCGAAATGACCAGTGCATAGATTTGGATGCTCAAGAAGAACGGCTAGACAGGTCAACAGTTAGGATCAATGAGTCGAACTGGGGAGGATGAGGAAATGGAAGAGGAGGAAAAACAAGAGGAAGAGATCTCGTAAGATGTTACAAATGTGACCAAGAGGGGCATGTCACCAAGGAATGCCTACTCCCTTGGAGACCGTGGTGTTCACAATGTAGAATCAATACTCATGCCATGGAGGATTGCCCAGAACTCATTGCAAAGTGGGAAGAAAGGACTAGATAGAGAGGGGCTAACCTGGTTAACATTGAACCTTGTATAGACAATGGTCTTCTTGTAACCAATATCAATATAGTTACAAGACGGGGAAAGAAGACAATGGAATATCGAGGTACGGTGGACCCACCCTTGATTGTTAAGGCTGTATCCCCAAAGAAATCATACCAGCCTGAGTGAAAAAAAAAGTATTACCATGAGGTAGCTAAATTATTCAAAGGGATGACCGAGATAAGGGAGAATCAGAGATAGAATGGCCACGTGCTCAACATTGATCATCTGATAGAAGAATGGTTTAATTTTTTCCTGTAGATCATTGAGGATGAATACATGCTGAAAGAGTAATGCAAAAGTTTAAAGGCAACATTGTGAGAGGAGGAATGGGAAGTAGAACGACCATCTTCCAACTTACCAGAAAATAATACCAGAAGAGTGGCAAAATAAGTAGAGAAGCATAAAGTAATTCTAAATCAATGCTCAGGTTGCAGGATTCCAAATCAAGGACATGATGTTGTACTTGGGATTAGATGTAAACATCCTTCCTATGAAAACGTGGGAGGTGATGGGGAATCCGCAACTAAAATATTCATCAATACAATTGAGAATGGTAAATCAGTATTGTATCCTACGCATTGGAAGGCTAGAAAACGTAGAAAAGGATGTGGTGGGAGTAAAGACGTACACTAAATTTGAATTAATTGGCATAATGGGTGATAAGGACCCATATCCAACTCTTCTTGGGATTGACTTGACCTATGATAATTATGTTGTCATCAACCTAAAGAAATAATTAATGATATTCAAAATAGAAGGAATGAGGGTGATATAACCCTTGGACCCCTATCAAGGGCCCAGGTTCATGGAGCCTGTAGATGACAGGGATGAGCTAGGAATGCTAGACTAGCTATACACATTAGCAGCAGGTAAAATAGAAGATTATATAAATCCTACAACAGGAGGATCTGTCAACTAGAGGAGTGTTCAGAGCTTGGAAGCTAGTTCAGAAGTTGCATGGGATGCATGGCATCAAGGTGGATATGAACTCAATACCAGACGTTGCGCAACCATAGGTTGGATAAACTAGATATGAGTATAGGTAAGTAACTATTTGAAATTCGATGGGATCGAACTAGTGGACATCTTCTTGAACAAAGTAGATAGAGAAATAAGGGAGGATCACAAATTTCCCTTGCTATATATTGCACTCCTTGCCACACTAGCAAGGTGGTGGAGAACACACGGCAACACGTTACGAAAATGTAGAGCCATAAAGCAAGCCATGAGGGAGAGGTTCAGTCAGGAGGAGGACCTCCCTCAAGATAATATGGAATACATAGGTAATTTGGATCCTAAGAAGCACTTAGATTTCTGCATGAGAAGTTGGGAAATACAAAGGATTCTGAAATAACTTTGAGTACATTTATTCATACATTCCCTAGCTACCATTCCCTAAGCTTGGTACGTGCAAGAGGAGCTCTGTAAACGAACAACAGATTGGGATACTATGGCGGCTCAGTTCATTAGCAGCTTCTCATTCAATGATGATGATATACGCATGGCTGAAACACTACATGCAATCAAAAGGATCATGTTCACCCCAACATAGATGGTTGAAGGTTGTGTTGATGAAAAGTTCCTACAGTATCTTTATAACACAGTTTCTCCATAATATGTGGCCTGTGCCAAGGTGGATGCAGAACTAGATGAGGATGGGTTAGAAGGACTAAGAAACTTGACCTTTGAGGAAATAGAAGGGGAGAGAGATATACGGGAAGGTCCTATGGGATAAGTAGCTCACCTTCTACCGATGAAATTAAGGAAGAAAAATGTTGGAATGGAGGATAAACCTAAGATGGCATCTGTGGGAGATTATTGGGATGAACAGACAACAAAATAAATTTTTGGCCTATTACAGGAATACCAAGACTTGTTTCCAACGTCAGTTGTGGAGCTAAAAGGAATAAAATGAGACACAGGGGAGATGAATATTTTTCTGAGACTGATTGCCCATATAGTGAAACACAGGCTATATAGATTGAACCCCAACGTGCAGGAAAAAGTTAAGAGGGAGATCAAAAAAATGTTGGAATTAGAGATTATATTTCTGGTAGATGAAGTGGAGTGGATAAGTCTGATAGTCATACAGAACAAGAAGGACACAACAAAAATCAAGGTCTGGATTGATTATAGAAGGCTGAATAATGCATGTGTGCATGATCCCATTCTGACACCCTTCAGTGATGAAGTCCTAGACAATGTAGTGGGCAATGAATCATATTCATTCATGGATGGATTCTCGGGCTACCATCAGGTCCGAATAGCCAAAGAGGACAAAAGGAAGACAACATTCACCATAGAATGGGGGTCACATGCATACAATGTAATGTCATTCAGGTTGAAGAATGCACCTGTGGCCTTCTCGAGGATTGTTATAGTTGCATTTCAAGACTACATTCACAAGTTTCTAGAGGTGTACATGGATGACTAGACAGTATATAGCCTACTGAAGAAACACACAAGCTTACTAAGGGTCATGTTCAAAAGGTGCTAACAGTTGCAAATTTCCTTGAACCTAAAGAAGTGCATTTTTGCAATTCCATTTGGAACACTGTTAGGCCACATTGTCTACAAAGACGTGGGTATGCATAGATCCAGCAAATGTTGTAGTAGTTGTCAACATGGAACTGCCATACAATGTAAAGCAACTGAGGTCCACTCTGCGCCATATAGGGTATTACCGGCGCTTCATCAATGATTACACATCAATCACAACACTAATGGAGAAATTACTGAAGAGGATGGAAGTATTTACTTGGACAAAGGACTGTCAAGTAGCATTGGATAAATTGAAAGAGAAACTGGTAAGCACTCCAATCATTGTCTATCCAGATTGGACAATATTTTTGGCTTGAGGGGGCTTAACCTAAGTTCAGAGTTATTTAGCCAAACAAATCCTTGTACTACTGGCCCTTTTGGAAACATCCCATGGAGCATGGACTAAGGTCTCACCTGAAGCAGTATGGGGGGGATACTGGAACCAAGTTTTTGCACCCTTTAGATGTCTGAGGGGTCGATTTAGACTGAATGTGAATATCTTCACGCAGGTCACTTCGTGCACTTTCCCAACCTACGAGGCCTTCGTGCCCTGTTATACTCTCCTTCGTGCAGCCCTAACCAAGGGCTGAGAAGATTTCATGTTGCTAAAGTAGGGATCTGCGCTATTTCCCCAAGTTACACCGCAACTCTTACTTATCTTATTATAATAGTTAGTTTATCTTCACATAAATAGATACTTTATATTATATTCACTTATTCAGCACATTCATCTAAGTTCATGCAGCAAATAAACAGTAAATTTGCAATTCATACCCAATATACTTTAATGCATAAAACAGGAAAAGATACACATAAATATTGTCAAAATTCTCTTTATTAATTCTTCAAGCAGTTACAAACTCAACTCTCCCTATGCACTCAGCTGCAGGGGTCTGTGCACTCAGCTATGGACTACTAGGCCTCTCCGCACTCAGCTGCAGAGCCTTCTCCTACTCTATGACCCAAAGACTCGACTTTACACTTAGACTCAATGCTTCATCATTAGATATTCTATGGATGACTTATTTCTTAACACTTAGAGCCTCACTCTATCTATACAATCCCATGGTCCGTGGACCATGGGTAGAACTCTCAAGCCAACATTACATGACAAAAGTAAGGGCAGACAACCCTATGACTTAACTACAACTTCACGCTCTGCACCCACAAATCATAGAGTCTTTACATCGGAATTAGTCAAAACTTGGGATTTAAGCCCCAAAACTTGCCTTAGGGGGGATCCCACGCCCAAGAGGCCCCCAACAAAAACATCGTGACTCGCCCTTGAGTCACTCTATCAATGCAGAGATCTTCAGGGGGAGACCTCCCAAATCTACTCGGATTGTTGCAAGGTTGGCTGTGCATTGAGCAGTTACCTGCTGTATCTCCTGGATGCACTGTTTAGGGATCGCGATGTCTGAACTGCTTCCCTATATCTGCTCCTACATTCCCTGCATTTGTTTATAGTCTTGTGCATCCTTTCAGGTACCTAGAGCGCTAAGACTATTCTTCTGTCGGTTAGTCAAATAGTTGAGCCACCCATGTATGGCTTCAACTGACTTCCATTCACTTTTCTTGTGAAAGGTTCTCCATTTAGCTTTACCAACTACAATGTGCCTCCATTTGTGACCTCCTTAATAACATACGGTCCCAGCCAATGCATTATGAACTTCCCCAAGAATTTATCAAACTTACTATCATATAGTAACACCAAATCATTCACCTTGATGGTGCGCAACTTAATATTTTGATCGTGCCAGGACTTTTCATGCTGCTTTTGTACCTACTAATGGAATTCGGCCAAATATTGTTCCTCTTCGAGTTCCTCCAACTACACGAGCCTCTCCTCCAGGGCCCCACGGTTTGTCATACCTGTGAGTGTTGATATGCATAGAATATGCATGATATACTTCATTGGCATTATGGCTTCCACTCCATAGATCATCTAGAAAGGTGTCTATCCTGTTAGTTTCTTACATGTCATCCTATAAGCACATAATACTACAAGTACGCACAGGTCCCAATCATTTTTCTATGCGTTGCATACTTTGGTCAGCGTAGTCTCCATAATTTTGCTAAATGCTTCTACTATCCCGGCAACAGAACCATTTGTTGGCTTGAGGGTGCCTGACCCAGGTTTGGAGTTATTTAGCCAAATAAATCCCTGTACTACTGGTCCTTTCGGTAATAGCTCACAGAGCGTGGACTGAGGTCTCACCCGAAGTAGTATGGGGGGATGCTGGAACCCATTGTATGCACCATTGAGATGTCTGAGGGGACGATTTAGTCTGACTGTGAATATCTTCGTGCAGGTCACTTTGTGCACTTTCCTGACCTGCGAGGCCTTCGCACCCTACTATACTCACCTTCATGCAGCCCTAACTAGGGGATGAGGAGATTTTGTGCTGCTAAACCAACAATGTGCACTATTTCCCCAAGTTACACCGTGGATATTACTTATCTTCTTATATCAATTAGTTTATTTTCGTGTAAACAGATACTTTATATTATATTCACTTATTCAGCACATTCATATAAGTTTGCGTAGAAAATAAATAGTAAACTTGCAATCCATACCCAATATACTTCAATGCATAAAAAAAGAAAAGATACATAGAAATATTGTCAAACTTCTCTTTATTAATGCTTCAATCGGTTACAGACTCAACCTACCCTACGCACTCAGCTGCAAGGGTATGCGCACTCAACTGCAGACTACTAGGCCTTTGCACACTCAACTGCAGAGCCTTCTCCTACTCTATGACCCAAAGACTAGAATTTACACTTAGACTCAATGCTTCATCATTATATGTTCTATGGATGACTTCTCTCTTTACACTTAGAGCCTTGCTTTATTTATACAATCCCGTGGTCCACGAACCATGGGTAGATCTCTCAGGCCGACATTACATTACAAAAGTAAGGGCAGACAACCCTATGACTTAATTACAACTTCGCACTCTGTGCCCACAAATCACAAATTCTTTACATTGGACTTAGTAAAAAATTGGGCTTTAAGCCCCAAAACTTGCCTTGGGGGGATCCTGCATCCAGAAAATACGTTTCATGTACATATTGATGCATCAGCGATCACGCTAGGAGCAGTCTCACCGCAAATAGGGGAGATAAATATGGATCACCTAGTGTACTATGCCAGTAGAAAGTTGTCAACTATGGAAAGGAACTACACGAAAACAAAGAGGGAGGCATTGGCCATGGTCTACTCTCTATAGAAATTTAGGAATTACTTGTTGGGGGTGTCATTCAAGTTTTTCACAGACCATTCACCATAAATTCAGGCATTACTGGATGATTAAGTACCTGATGTTAACCTATTCAGAATAGAAGAAGTCTCGATTACTTAGAAGATATTGTTGGGCTATTGACAACAGGGCACTTTCCAGAGGGGTACACACCAAAACAAAAATGGCACTTAATAGTAAGGGCAGTAGACTACCAATTAATCACAGGACATCTCTATAAGATGGGCTTAGATCAAGTCCTAAGGCGCTACATACTTTAGCACAAAAGGGAATATGTGCTATGGGAATGTCATGCTGGGGTTGTAGGAGGCCACGTAGGAGGAAAAACCACTGCAAGAAAGATATTATATGCAAGATTGTGGTGGCCAACCCTTCACAAAGATTCTATGCTAAGAATTTTGATGTTTGTTAGAGGGTGGGAAATCCTTCCCTTAAATCTTGTTCATATAGTATAGATCTTCGAGATCTGGGAAATAGATTTCATCGAACCCATAACACTACCAGCAAGACATTCACATGCAAGATACATAATTACTGCCACTGAATATCTCACCAAATGGGCAGAAGAAACACTTATCAAAGACTGTACAACCGATACTGCCACAAGGTTCATTTTTGAGAATATAATTTCAAGATTTGGATGCCCAAAAATCTTGACAAGTGATCAAGGAATGCATTTTATCAATGAAACTGTTGAGTCTCTTCTCAATAATTTTATGATTCAACATCATAAAAGTAGTCCATACCATCCACAGGCCAACAGGACTGTTGGGGCATTCAAAAAAATACTAGAAAAGGGTCTTACAAAAATTATATTAGCCAACAAGGATGACTGGGATGAGTGCATACCAGCAACTCTATGGGAATACGAAGCAACAATGAAAATACTTCATAAACAAACACCATTTCAGATAGTATATGGGAAAGAAGTAGTAGTGCCAGAAGAGTTCATAGTACCCAACATGCTTATTTCTAAGGCAAAAATAATGACAGACAGTTTAGCATTGAGAGAAAGACTAAGTCAACTAATGGAACTTGATGAATCCAGGTTCTTGGCCGAATTTCACCAGTCGGTAGAGTAGAGAAGGAAAAAGGCTTGGCCTGATAGGCATATCAAGAGGAAGACATTCAAGGTTGGAGATCACGTATTGTTATACAACATCAAGTTCTAAAAGTTCACAGGTAAACTGCAGATGCACTGGTTGGGCCCATTCATAGTTATGGAAATTAAAGATTTTGGAGTGGTAAGGTTGGCGCAACTAGACGAAGATATGCTACAAGGTTGTGTGAATGGCGCATGCTTGAAGCCCTTCCACATGTCAATGAACATCATCTCAAGTTAAGGGGGTCTCGAAAATGAGCCCGCAAGTAGGTAGGAGTTAATAAAGGATAGCCAAGTCATTTCAACATTCATTTGAAGTTTATGTTTTAACATCCTTTTAACAAGAAAAAGAAAAAGTGTCAATAAGGTTGCGGAAATATTGTCATAGTAGTGCAACCCATTTGAGGTCGAGGGAGAATAGGTAGAGTTAATAGTCACTCATGGGCACATGCTTTTCTAGCTCTTAAGTTACACGTAGGAAGACATTTTTTCAGTCTTTATGGTCACATGTTGTATTTGTCCTTTCCGCCATACTAGTAGTCATTTCCATAATAAGTAACGAATAATGAAATTCTCAAGTGGAAGCCGTAAAATATTTTCCCATTAGGAATAAATTTAGTTAATAAATACCCTCCATCATGGAAAAATTAATAATCCATGCAGCCCAGTCTGTCCTTTCCTAGCCCATGTCAGAAATGTCAGGTCCAGGTCACTCGATGGCAGCAAAGTATGGTTAGGATACATGAGGAAATTTGTTGTAGTAATTAGTTGCCAAAGTCTAGTCAGGAAACATTGTGTCAAGCTCGGCTACTTAATTTGAAAATATAATGAAGAAAGCTACAGAATTGCAATTGCAGATGGTAGAGAAAATCCAAGTCCGCTCTAAAGAACAACAACAGAAACACAGGAGTGTGAAGGCTCAGGTGAATTTTTTTTATCAGAGACACATAAAAGTGGAAAAAGGAATCATCTTAGCTCCACAGGATATGCTCGATGAAATAATTGATTTATGGAGAATCTATATGGAAAATATGATAAGTCGATCTTAGTCGACAATAACCTTACTAATTGCTTCTAGTTTCTGACTCTAAAAAGGGAGGTCTACATAGAGGAAATTCAGAAGGAAGATGGGACTAGAACATCCACAATCATGGCGGATTTCAAAGGATCACAGAGGTTGACACTAATCAATTTGAGAATTCTACAGTCTTCAGCGCTCAACTGGCTGTAATGCAATGTACCAAACTACTGGCCAGCAGAATGCATGGGGGGTCCCTATGGCTTGACAAGGAGTACCCAATTCATGTAGATGAAATTCATTATCTCACAAGGCTATTCTCCAGAGTAAATGTGGTAAACGGAGCATTCTATACAGGTGCAAAAATAGCAAAGAAACAAGGAGAAGAGAATTATTATGCAAAATATGGAATGGAGCGAGGCGGAAGGGGAGAAAAAATTTATATGATCAACAAAATTGACATCAAGTTCACTTTCTACGTTATGGCATGAAATACCATGAGACACTTCGCACAGAATGAATGCACTCTGGATGCAATTTCAGTTACAGAGCACTGCTGCAATGGAGAAGTACTCAACTAGTCTGCTTTCGTCTTGAATGAGCTCTTCAAAGCATGTGAAGATATTTACAGGTGGAGTACCAATTTCCTGTTGAGCTACATACTGATGTCTCTGGTGATGTGGAAATGGTGGCCACCAAGAGGGGAGGAGATGATGCATATTGTTGAATGACAGAGGTTAGCACTCTAGTATGATCCATGGATAGCTTTGGGGGATCTGAGCAATAAAGAGATTAATGAAGTAGATTTCAAAGAATGGTATGAAATGTTGTTGATTACAATCAGGTCGATGGAGAGGATACCAAAACCACTACCAGTTGAGTTCTTTGAGGATATCTAGTTTGGATCCTCACATGGGCGCATTTACCTTCGACCACAGTGCATCCATCCTGACACTTTCAAGATGAGGCCACAAATAATTGCTTTGACTGAAGAGGCACTCCATAGTTGGATTGGATCATGGTCGGGGGTCGCTTGCAAAATTAATTAGGGGAAGTAAAGATATTTGTTAAGGGGATTGAAGCAATAGTTGCAAGTGGGAGAAGTAGGGGAAAGAAGGAGGAAGAGGCCAAATGAAGATGACCTTCACCCAATGGTGCTGCAAATGGAAGAGAAAATTTTTACACTAAGGCAAAAAATCGCAAGTTTCAATGAGCACTCAGGTGAGGCTAACAAGCCCTTGTAATTTCAAGGTTCCACTATGTTTTTTCCAACTATTACAATTACACTAGATATGGAAATCCCCACTGGGGGCACTTGCACCCCATCCAAGCCAACAATCCCGAAACCAAAAAAGAAAAGAGCCATTCAAAACCCAGCCGTTAAGAAGCTGAGAATTACCCCATGAATTCAAATCATTGACCTTACTAATGAGGTCAGACAGTCAGTCTCCACATCCCCAGTAGTTGAAGAAATCCCCCCACTACCTCTACTATCCTACCTCAGTCACGGGAATCCTCCCCCCCACACAACCTCCACTTCCATAACCCTGTTGGAAACCCTCCCTTCTGGCACACGACGAGCAACTGTAGAAATGGAATTTGAGTCAGCAGAGTAGTTTAGAGAGGCCACCTCTACCAGTGGCACCCAGTAGATGTTGTTAGTGTCTCTACTTTTTGGGTCAGACCCACTCCAGGAGAAAGGACCAACCATAATTCTTCCGCAAGAGGGGGGAGTGAACCTTACTAGTCACTTTTCCCTATAAGTTTCCTAGTGGTTCCTAACCCTAATATCTTTCCTCTCACTCCTCAGTTCACTCCACAATCACAGCTCATTCATTTTCCCACCTCCCACTCCAAGAAATCCATAGCTAACGGCCTACCAATTCAGCGAAATTTTCCAGACCCAAGCATAATGAAAGTCCACACCCTATAGGACTAGTCTTTGGCACAACTGTTTGTGCTTATCCAACAAGTGGTGCAAAGGGTCGAGAAGATACATGACGATCTGGCCAGAGAGAACGAGTAGAAAAAACAACTGCAGGAGGTGGCAGAGGAGAGAGATCAATTGTGACAAGAAAATACATATTTGCAAGTGTAGGTTGATTAAGTAATGGAGAAATTTTGGTCATTATGGCCAATGGTCACAAATGAAAACATGAAAACTCCAAAGGATATTACAGCCTGCACACTAGTTAGCTATCGTGACCATATCCAAGCAGCATGTTCAAATCTGGTAGCAACCAATGCTGATATGAGGAAGAAACTAGAGACAGGAAGATGAGCGCTACCAGACCCAATTGAAATATATGCAAGAACATTCAAGGTCAAGATCAGTGAGGTAGAATCCAAGAAGCAAACACTCACTAATGCGCTAGCAAATGGGTAATGCCTTGATGGATAGAGTTCACGACTAGGTGGGAAGATTGGCATTGAAAAATAATTTAGTATACCCTATTAGAGAGCAGATATAGGTATTGTTTTCCAGTAACAGGGACTGCATAGATTCCAACCAGCTCTAGCAGATTAATGAGCAGATCACTTCCATCCAAATGCAGGTTGATCATATTGAAGAAGAATAAGCGAGAACTAAAAAGGTGATAAGAGACCTACGCCCACTAGTTTTTCTACACGTTTTGGCTCTAAAAGAAGTTTACAACAACAACGGAGAACAGTGGGACCATCTGTGAAGTCAAAAGCCAACTAAATTAACGTCCAATACGGCCAAAGACTTCACTCAATAGGTTGATGCGATCATTGTTGGATGGGAGGCTTCCCTCCAGAAGTACAATGAATTTAGGCAAAAAACAACCACTGTTGTTTCGGAGTTGGGGCCTTCGTTTGAAAAAGAAGGGAAGCAAATGGACGAAGGTGAAATGGGAGCAGAAATAGAGAACTAAAAATCTGATAAGAGACCTATGCTCACCAGTTTGTCTACATGTTTTAGCTCTAAAATAAGTTTACAACAACATTGGATAATAGTGGGACCATCTGCGAAGTCAAAAGCCAACTAAATCAATGTCCAACATAGCCGAAGACTTCACTCAACAAGCTGAGGTGATCATTGTCGGATGGGATGCTTCCCTCCAGAAGTACAATGAATTCAGGAAGAAAATGACCACTGTTGTTCCAGAGTTGGAGCCTTCATTTGAAAAAGAAGGGAAACAGATGGAGGAAGGTGCAATGGGAGAAGAATTAGTGAGAACTAAAAAGGTGATAAGAGACCTGCGCCCACTGGTTTGTCTATAGGTTCTAGCTGTTAAAGAAGTTTGCAACAATAGTGGAGAATAGTGGGACCATATTCAAAGTCAAAAGCCAACTGAATTAACATCCAATACGGCCGAAGACTTCACTCAATATGCTAATGTGATCATTTTCAGATGAGAGGTTTCCCTCCAGAAGTATAATGAATTCAAGCAGTAAACAACCACTTTTGTTCCAAAGTTGGGGCCTTCATTGGAAAAATAAGGGTCGCAGATGGAGGAAGGTGCAACGGGAGTAGAAATCACCCCACAAATGGTGGTTGAGATAATGAGAGAAATAGCTCATCAGCTAGCAGAATTAGCGTAGCCACCAACAAGAGCGCCCACTAAGACACCAACAGGACCGACATAGCTCAAAATGAATTGACTCTGGGACGAGTCAAATAATTGTGGTTAGGGCCCATTGGGGCCTTCATTTTGATTTTAAAATATTTTGATTATTTTGGATTTCCATAGAAAAAAGAGGAAATGGGTGGTGGTAGCAACGATCAGGTTGCGATGAAGATAGCAGGGGCAGAAAGCATGAACAGGAAGTTGTGGGGTGGTTTCGGCAAAATGTCAGGAGAAGGTAGAGGCAGCCGAGCGGACATGATGGATGAGAGGCAGCTAAGTGAAGGAATAGCCAAGCGGGAACTAGCAGTGCAAGCAAAAGGGGAAATACAAAAGGAGAAACCCATAAGTAGAAAGGGTTGTTTTTGGTGGGTTGGTTGGTTGCGGTATGATAGAACATGAGCATCTAGATGTGGGCGAGCAGGACCTCTAGGTTCAAGATTGAACCTTTGAGTTTTTCATAGGTAGTTAGAGCCTGTAATCGGGTATTCCTTGCAATCACCTATGGCTAAGGCCAATATATTCTGTATTGTTCTTCTATTGACTTAATATGAATTAATATCTGGATTGGTTTCTTAGTATGACGTATGTGTTTTCTTATGATGTATGGACCCACTTAAATTTTAAATATTTTGCAAGTCTATGAATGTAGTAGCTTTATAGTGTTGAATGATATGTTGTTGTCCCAATTGTGTGTATGATTTTTTTTTTTTATATATTGATGGTTGACATACCCTTGAACCCATGACGAACCCTTCTTAGCTCTAGTTACAACATGCCTCAGGTGAGACTCCTTACCCTTTAGGTAAGGTCAAAATGTCAATGTTGACCTAGACTACAACAAGCCATTGTTGGCCCTCTGCGCCTGAACTCAAGGTCTCCCCATAATGACACTTTTGTGCCAACAAACATAGATAAGAATTATGCCACTGAGTGGAACAAATGAATACTACATGATTTCAGTAGTTTGCAACAAGACTCAATTCAGAATTCAACATCCATAGCAACAAAGGTTCCAATCTCATTCTTTATTCATACAACCAAGAGAAAGAAAAAACAGATCAGATTATTTTACTTCATATTCCATGATCCAGTAGTAGCAACAACATTCTTCTATATACATAGCTTGTCCACTTTTTAGGTAGCTGAAGGTATGTTATTTTCTAATCTTTAATCATGTAATTACTTAAATGTTAAAATTATGATTTTGGAAAATAACTCACTTCATTTATATTCCCTTTATCATTTGCCAAAACCTAAAAATGCCTTTAGTTGGGGGAAAGGGATATCAATTCATATTCACATTTCATGCCATGTGTTACATTTCATTTCATCCTAACCAACACATTTTCTCAATCAACTATTATTGCATTTTGATTCCAAAAGTTTATATGTTTTGCAATGATCCATTAATAAGTAGATCAAATGGCTGATAGTCACTATGGGACTTAAAAAAGAATTCTCAAATTTTCAATTATTTTATGCTACAAAAATAACAAAAGTATTGTTACACAAGAACCAATACTCATAAATTTTTGGTTGTCACACAAGAACCAACCTTAAAAAATATATATTGCAATCAAATGTATTTCAAAGTACACTTTGCAAAAAGAATAAAGTTATCAAATGATATGATTATGCAAAGTTAAAAGAGAATCAATACAAAGCCAAAGCTCATATAGAAGCAAAAAAATTCTAGAATATCAACTTATGATTAAGGAAATCATTGCAATAGTTGCATGAGTAAATGCAACATCTTCATTTGGGGGGTATGTTGGGCCTCAAAAATGTCATCCACATTCACTTTCATTTCCATCATTTTACCCTCTTCCGTAACTCTATAGCCCCATAACCTCACATTAACTAACCATTTTCATAATCATATGGGTTTATCATTATTATTTTCCAATTCATTAATTTTAAGAGAATTTGTTATTAAATATTAGGAAATTAAATGGTTTTCATATATATCTAAAAGAGACTTTGAGTTTTGTGATATTGTAGGCCTACTTCAAGATTCTAGAAGGGTCCTACTTGGCCACCCAACCACAAATTCGAATTTCAAATTCCAACTCATGAAGATTTGTGGAATAATTATAGAAGATGTGGATCATTAACTATGCACATTGAAAGGAGAAGAATCATGGATAGGATAATTTTGAGAGGATTTGTATCTTACATTTTTAGGAGATTGATTGTAACCACAAGAGATAAATGTGGATTTAAAAGAGATTTAATGATCTATATTTATTGAATAGTTATCTTAATTTTTTGTATAAATAGGAGTGCACCCTTCATACAAAGGGTTGAATATTTTTAGTTTCAATGTTGTTAGTTTTTAGTATTAGTTACTAGTTGGAGGTTCCAAGTTCCATCCAAAAAGTGATTTGTAAACTAAGGTGTTATAGTGGCTACAACCACCCTCCAAAATTTTTCTTTAGCTCTGTTTTGGAGCCTCCATACCAACCATCCTTAGTATCATGTATTGCACTATCAAGTACATAGGCTTTAGTTGAGTTTCAGTGGTCTTCCAGCCTATGCATGTCAAATTGTTTGTCTCCCACCCACAGGTTGTCATTCTGGACTTAGACAATTTTCTGTTTGTCATGCTCCCCCTGAAAATTGCACAATTCTGGAGCGGAACTAGCCTTCCCTCCATAAATTGCACAATCCTACTAGGCTACCTACTGGGCTCTAGAATTGCACAATCCAGCTAGGCAGCCTTCCCTCTAGAAATTCTGTAATCTAGCCAAACACTAGGCTTCAGCTCAGAAATTGCACAATTTTGGGAGGCAGTGGCCTGCTAGCCCCATAAATTTTGCAATGATTAAGGGACAACCAGCCTTTCTCAGCCCAAAAAATGTGTAAATTTCATCCCTAGGCTTGCAAGTTGTTGCATTTGTTTTTAGGTTGACTGGTTCCCTCTAGGACTAAGTGTGGTGTAGGTAAATTCTCAATGCAGACACAAACAATTCCTCTAGCCCGAGAGAGTAGGTCTAGCCACAAATAAACAATCTATGGAAAATATCCTTAATCTATAATCAATTAAGAGGGCCTACCTCTTAGAATTCTATTTTTCTTGGTGATGGTTCTGCAGCTATCTTTCATTTCCTTCCTTCAAATACCTGAAACAAGCAAACAACAATGACAACAAACGTGACAGTATGCAATATTGTATTCAACCTACTTAACAGGTCAAGGAACATTAAGCCATAAATATGTAAAATGGAACTTCACATAGGAAATTAATCGATAGTTGCATTAATATAAATAAAAAAGAGATTACAACTGGTGCCTTGCCTTTGTTGGTCTCCTCCGATGTATCTGGGTTCCCACACTTCTGCGAGCACTTCATGTATAGGCCCAACAAATGGAAGTTCAAGGCCTCTTTCCCTATAGTCTCAAACCAAACCAAAATCACACTATTCTCCCTCAAACACCCACTAGAAAGCTATAAGCTATAAATGACTTGTTGGTTATTCACACTTGCTCCAAAACTACAACTAGATTTTGCTTGGGAAAAAGAGATGTTTATATAGCTTGGATGGATGGGAGATGGTTCCTCTCATCATGGGAGAATGTCTTATCTCTTGAGTTTGTTCCATTCTAATAGGGTAAAGGTGCCTAAACTGATTTCCTCAGCTCTATCTGGCCCAACCTGTTATCGAGAAATCTAGTGTCCACTCGGAGCTGCTAAACCCACTAATACTTGTAGCTATCTTAGAAACAAACAAACTAAAACTACTTTCGTTTTCCTTTATGACAAGTAGATAAGAGGGGAAAAAAGGACACCAACCTCAATCTTGCGCTTGGTTCCTCTCCTTTCTGATATATCTTTCCCACTTCTCCCTCATCTACCCAGCTTCAAAGAGCACCTGTACAATCAAAGCAGTATAATACTATCGAAGAACAGAGATCTACAATCATAAACAATACATGACTAGATATATATTGACCACACAAATGCATATATCATCAAACATACAAGAATGTGGAGGAAAACTTGAATAGAATTATTAATATCAAGGATAGCAAAGAGGATTAAAACTAATTGTTCTAACCTAGCGTCATCCTCTCAGCATGAAAGCCCTTCTTCACCTCATGAAAAGCTTAGATCACCCAACACTATGATGTTGCACCAGGAAACCAACATCACTTCCTGACAAGATACAACATTATCCCCTGTGGCTCTTTGTGATGAGGAATCCATATATAGATGATTGCAGGGGGGTGAGTCAACTTTTGGGATTTTGATTAGTGTCCTCTCTCTGATAGTTCTTGGTCCCACTTGGAGATTGATGATCTCTTACTCATCCCTAGGCAAATTCAGAGCGACAAGTACCACAGGAGAAGTTTCTGGAAGATTCCATGATGATCCACCTTGCAAACTGTCTCTGCCATTTGTTTACTCTCACCCATCGCACCCTACATAAGGGCATTCCAGTATGCATCACAACTTTTACACTAAGTAGGTGAGATGCATCGCACCTTCTGCACTGGGCAGTCTGTATGGTCTAGTTTTGACCAGTTCTGAGCAGTTTTAAGTGGAGAACTTCTGGAAGATGATGTAATCAGCTGACCTTGTTCCTTTAGGGCATGAAGCAACACTTTTAGGGACTCAAAATCCCTTGGTTTATGGACATGTATGATTGGGGTTGTAGTGCCCAAAAATGTCTATAACAGTTTCCCCCTAAAGCATGAGGTCGTCAATCTTTTGATGTCAGGTGAAATGCTTTATCATGAGGATCTGAAGTTTTTTCGAGCTGGAAAGCAACCTTTAATAAGATAAAATACAATACATTATATTCATAACATTTTTCATGATCTGGCTAAGGCGAGCATTCCCATGCTCAGCTTTATAAACTCATTTTCATGTACATAGGACAAACAACCATCTGTGTAGAAGACTGATGATTCAGATGGAGTCATCATCCTTTGATTCAGATGATCATCTGTTCAGCGATGATGTACATTTGATGTCTTTATATTCCTGAATATATCGTAGCCCGGATGGATTAAACTAGATCTAGGGTCTTCAAACTCATTCAATCTTCACTCGGAGTATAAGTCGATCCATGTGAAGGATGTTCTAGAGTCGAACATGAAAAGACATCACCTGATTACCAGCTAATGATGTAAGTTGTTAACAAGCGCGACAGGAATCACCGATAATGATGATGACCCTCAAGGTACTGCAATACAATTCACGTGGTGTGAAAAAGGGACTTGGCATCGAACACGACGCAAAATCTTTCGGTCGAAGGCCATTGATGTAAACTTGTTGCCAGAAGTGAGAAACTTGCCATTGAGGTATGCAATCTTCAAAGTACTGAAAGGGTTGTTCCTAGGTCGAATTCTTGGATAATGCGCTGATGTTGAAAAGAAGTGACCCATCATAGGAGGGCCTTAATGAATCCCACATCTACGGTACAGAACAGAGCAAATGATTTTGGAGGTGAAAACGATCTGATGATACAAGGTTCAGGATGGCGGTCATGAAAGAATGGAGCATGGATGTATTGCGGTGGATGAGACATAGGTGAATTATGTAAGTGACTTCTCTTGAACATATTGGTGACACTTACATGGATTGGTAACGTTAACCCCAAATATGGATGGTGCGACAGACCAATGGTGATATGACCGGTGAACGGAATAACCCAACCCGACTCGGACATGGAGTGAAAGTGTCATGTTCAAGAGCGACTTGCTACCAATAAAGTTTCTTCAAGTTTTCTTCCCAATTTTTCCCCAGTCATTGCTAACCAGTACCTCTTTATTTTTATCAAGCTTGAGGAGGATAATATATGCTTGTTCTATAATTTTCCCTTCAGGCGAACCCGTCGCTATGTTTTAACGAGCCTAGCGACAGTGAAACTCGTTCTTGTCTATATGACAAGTTAGTCGCTATTGATTTTAACGAGTTTAACGACAATGATATCTCGGTCCTTTTTCAATTTTAGAGAGTCTAAAAAGGGACGGAAAGGAAACTCCGATGATCTTTTTTTTCATATAATCCCTCAAGTCTGAAAAAGTATAAAATAATATGAAAGGGAAGAATTTTCGATAGTTTTAACGAGCTGAACAAGACAAGCGCTCGATCTTTTTGTGTAATAATCCCTCAGGTCCAAAAAGATTAAAATATAGAGGAGGGATAGCACTTATGGTAGCATCAATGAGATAGAGAGGTCAATCTGATCTGAATTTGAAACTACTTGAACAAGGTTTGCAAGGTATTCAATTCAGTAGTAAACATGTTTAAAAGATGCCCATGTCTTGTAGTAAAGAAACAGATGAAAATTTCAGTTGTTCATGAACCATTCAAGCATAGCAGAATTATTTCCTTTTACTGTTTAACACATTAAAATGATTTTTTTCTGCAAAATAAATCAACCACAGATGCAAAAGAAGTTGATGAAGCAATTCACCCCTCCTGGGCTACGTCTGTTGGGTCTAAGGCTCCCAAATGGGCCTGTCCTCGTTTTAATTAAATGCTCAAAATGAATTTACTGCTGAATAGAAGTCTCTACAGGTGAAATAGACTATAAAATTAGATTCCGAACACTTGAATCCTTCAGGATTGACTGTTGGTTCACCTCCAATGGATACCTGCAACCTGATACAGTTCTCACAATACTGGGCCCTAGTGGCTCCTAGAACTTCCACGGCTCCAAAACCTATGAAAATCACCTCTGATGGCTAAAATACCTATGCCAATGTCTTTAGAACATTCAAAATACCCAAAATCAAAAAGACATTTGTTCAAAACTACCTTTCCTAGCCAAAGTTATGGCCATTTAATGATTCCCTCCAGTTTAGCCTAAAAGAACTCCAGCTAACTGTAGTTGGGGCCAGTTAGCCCCGCCAATTATGGCAGGACCGCCCAAATTTGGCGGTCCGCCAAGAATCCCGCCAACTTAACTACAGTTAATTAATGTTGATCATTGGTTAGCTCCGCGGGTTTAGGGATAAGGCCTGGTTCCTGGGCAGAGGTCATATGGAGGCGAGGCTGGCCCCTTTTATTCCTGCCTGCCAACATTTTTAAACTTTAAATATTATATCCCCATTAACTTTCAACGAAAATTGTTGTCATGCGTTGGTAAACCATTGACATTGTGGAAGGCAGGTCAAGGGTTCAATCCATAACCCCACCAAAATTTTACATATGTGCCCCCATTGTGCTTACGTCACCTGAGCCACGTGGCGGCCTCTGGGCTTGCCACGTGATGGCTTCTGATTGGCCCGCCCAAAGTAATATTCCATGGAATATTCCCAAGAATATTTTTTGGAATATTCCTTTTTTAATTTTTTGGAAAATTGAAAATTTAAGGGTTATTGGGCGATTTTTTTTTTGACTTAACTTTCACATACAACAACCATTTTTCGAACCGTTTGCGACATCGAAATTAGGAGGAAGATCTCTATCCAGTCATTTAGGTTCGAGCTAGTTCTGAGTACTTTCAATTTTGAGCATTTTACGACACTTGGGATATGAGCCCCTGATCACGCCTCCCCATTGGGAAGCTTTTGGACCCTAAAAGCCTTCAACTACCTGTTAAAGAGGTGAGGGTACAGTGCCCTCGCTCTGTCCACCTCCATCCACTTTTCCTTGTTCAGTTTGCTGCCTTTGAAACCAACCCGAACATAATCTACACTGCCCCTCCTTGAAGTGTGTTTCCTTCTGTCAAGGATTGTATCTTCATTCAGCTCATCTAAGAATTCTGGCGAGAAATCTTCTATAGATGGTAGTTGAACAACACTTTCATGATCAGCGATCAAAAGAGGTTCATACAAACGTAAGTTCTCCACATTAACAACATAATACATTTGCATGTAGGAAGGTAAATCTAATTGAAAAGCATTATTTCCAACTTTCTTGAGGATTTTGAATGGACCATAACAAATAGGCTTCAAATTTTTACCTTCTCCTTGCATCCTTTCCTTACTAATGTACAACCATACCTCATCCCCTTCTTGAAACTTGTGATCGACTCTATGCTTGTCGTGTCTTTCCTTGTACTTGCCTTGACTCTTCCCAAGCTGTTCTTGAATTTGCTGATGTATTTTCTGAATTATTTCAATGAATGAACGAGCTTTGTCAATATCACTATGTCCCTCAATGGCGACATCTTTCTTAAGAATGAAATCAAGAGGTGATTTGGGCAAGTAACCAAAACAAGCTTCAAACGGTGAGGTGTTTGTGGAAGAGTGCTTGGCACGGTTGTAAGCAAGTTGTATGTAGTGCAAATGTTCATCCCAAAGCTTGGGATGCTTGCTGCAATATCCTCTTAAGAGGTGCACAATGGTTCTATTCACAACTTTGGTTTGTCCATCTGTTTGCAGTTGGAAAGAAATGCTTTTCTTCAACTTTGTGTCCATCATCTCCCATAGGTTGGACCAAAAATTTCCCACAAATCTGGAATCCCTGTCACTAATAATGGAAGTAGGCAAACCAAAGTCAATCCGTACATGATGAAAAAATAATTCAGCAGTTTTTTCAGCAGTTATAGTTTTCTTACAAGGCATAAGTATACACATTTTGCTGAAACGATCAACTACTACATATAAATAATCATGCTGCTTTCTAGATTTTGGCAAACCTCCTACAAAATCCATAGGATGCTCTCCCATGGTCTAGAAGGTACCGGAAAAGGAGTATACAAGCCAAGCTTCCTATTACTAGGCTTTCTTGTAGCACATAATGAACAACCTCTTATGAACTTTGAAATAGAATCTACCATGCAAGGCCAATAGCAATACTTCTGTAGATGTGCAACTGTTTTGCTTACACCAAAATGGCCAGCAATAAGAGAAGAATGAGCTTCCCTTATGACATTTATTCTCTCCCCCTGTGGTATACACAACTTTCCCAAATGAAACAACAAATTTTTATGCATGTGATAGTCATTTTCCTCTACATGATTCCCTTTACTCAAGCTAGCATACACATCTTTAAAGTCATCATCAGATGCATACTTTTCTATGTAACTATCATGTACAATGGAATCATTCTTAAGTAAATTAACAACACCAATAATAGGCCTTGAAAGCATATTAGCAACTTTATTCAGAGTACCTTTCTTGTGCCTTATTACCAAATGGAACTGTTGCAAGAAGCCCATCCATATGAAGTGTCGTGACTGTTGTAACTTGCTTTGTGATTGCAAGTACTGTAAGGGCTGATGGTCAATATGTATAACAGTTTCTTTGCCCATCAAATAGTGTTTCCACTTTTTGACGCTTTGTACCAATGCATACAACTCCTTATCATAGGTAGGATAATTTACAACAGCACCATTAAAAGTTTCAGAATGAAAAGCAATAGGCTTACCATGTTGTTGAAGAACTACACCCATGGCATAATCACTAGTATCGGTTTGCATCTCAAATGGTTGTCTCAAATCCAGTAATGCAAGGACCAGAGCTGAACTAATCTTCTCTTTCAAAGATTCGAAAGCTTTTTGCTGCTTGCCTCCCCATTGGAAAGCATGCTTCACACTTGTCATTGCATGCATAGGAGCTGCTATAGAAGAGAAGTTAGAGATGAACTTCCTCCAATATTGAGCTGCACCCAAAAAAATTCTTACCTCTGTAATGGATTTGGGAATAGGCCAATTCACAATAGCCTCTATTTTAGCAGGATCAATTCTCAAAGCACCTCCTCCTACTATGTGTCCCAAATAAACCAAAGAAGTCTTTCCAAATTCACACTTTGACATTTTAAGAAATAATTGATTCTTCTTCAAAACATCAAGTACTTTCCTAGCATGCATCACATGATCTTCCCTAGACTTGTTGAAAATTAAGATGTCATCTAAGTAGACAATAAAAAAATCATCAAGAAAAGGATGCAAGACATCATCCATTACCCGCATGAAAGTTGCAGGTGCATTGCACAAACCAAACGGCATCACAAGCCATTCAAAGAGTCCTTGTTTGGTTTTATACGTTGTCTTCCAAATGTCACTTTATTCAATTCTTACTTGATGATATGCACTGCGTAAGTCTAACTTAGTGAAATATCGAGCATCTTTCATCTGGTCTAGAAAATCATCTATCCTTGGGAGTGGGTAACGATTCTTTACCATTATCTTGTTCAAGGCCCTAAAATCAACACACATATGCCAAGTTCCATCTTTCTTTGGAATTAGTACAATCGGTGACCCACATGGTGAAGTACTTGGCCTTATGAAACCCTTGTCCAACCAGTCCTTGATTTTCTTCTTTATTTCAAAATTCTCCATGATAGACATGTGGTACATGCCTATGTTTGGAAGAGGACAATCTGGATGCAAATGGATTTCATGTTGAATCTCCCTCTTAGGAGGCAAACCTGTTGGCTCCTGAAATATCTCATGATATGCTATCAACTACATCATACATATCTGATTTAAGTTTTGGATCACAATTGTCAAATGACTCATGATTCACATCAACCTTGGGCTTAATCATAAGAAGAACAAAATTCTTACTTGAATTGACCAGCCTTTTTACCTGTCTTGCATTCACCATCGCTATATTTGTCTTCTTGTGATGAGCTCTAACAATGAACTCCTTGCCATCTTTGAAAAGATGATATTTGTTTTCATGGTGATGAAAGATAGCTTTCCTGTCAAACAAGTAAGGACTTCCCAAAACAATTCCTGCTATATCAAAAGGTACCACATCAATTTCAACTGTGTCAATAAAATGTGCAGTAATTGCAAAGCGCAATGTGCACTTTCTTGAAACTTCTAAATTTGCATCCTTGCAAATCCATCCAAGTGGATATGGTTTCGGAATGTGGAACGGTCTCAAGTTTAAGCTGCTTGACCAAGTCTTATGATATAAGGTTTGCTTGTGACCCACTATCAAAAAGTGTGTCAATCCTAGTATGTTTTGAAATCACCCTCACATGAAACAGTTCAATTCTTTCTTCCTCATTAGGAGCTTGTACATGACAGTTTGAGGTACTAGTGCTGGCTTGAATTTCCATTTCTTTTTCCTTCAAGTTTTTCAAACCCATGGCTGTAATTTTGGTTTCATCACCTGAATCATCCCCTAAATCTTGTGGAGTAGATGT